>APFE031464780.1:0-10078 GCA_000404065.3 Pinus taeda | reverse complement strand
AAACTATAAACAAAATCATGGTGTTACGCTGGTGTATATTGATTCATTGGATTTTTATTAAATTATTAATTAAAATTTTATAGGAAAAAATTAAGAATGGAAATTACTTATGAAAATAAGTATGGTTATAAAAGACATTGATACTAAATTGATGCTCACACAATTCTCGTGACAAAATGTGCACATATCATTATCCAACATTATTACAGAAATCCCAACCTTACATGATCCCGATGATAACACCATCCCACTAATAAAGAAATAATTTTGGTAAACCTGTTCCCCATCTATACTCAATTTAACTTTCGAAAAAACAAAAAAATCAAGTTAGAATAGGAATTTTCAATGGAAAAGAATAGAATATTAGGGGCAGAAAACAAAAGATGGCCCACATGAATGAAAGGGACCGTTACAAACTTTTTGGACAACTCTTGCGAATATGGATAAATGAATTATTCACTCTTTACGAGGACGTACCACTATCGTGGTTGGCCTCTTCACTGAAAGTGAGTGTAAAACGTCTCTTTCTCATCACCATCATCAATGACGTCATTACTCACAGAAATAGTATTCATGAATCATATGAGAGTATAATGGATTTGAGTTCTCTATTGCGGTGGAGGAATTGATTGCACGGCCAAATTTCAAATTTTTTTTATAGATATAGTGTTTGAATAGTGTTTTTGATGGTAGAAATGGATCAGCGCCATCAAAAACATCTAGGACACCTAAAATTTTGAAGTTTAACAACTATAACTTGGATTTACAAAGATCCTTCCCAGATTATTTCTACATATAACTAGAATTTCTATAACTTACTAGACAATTCCTCTAGCTTATTAAACTATGACTAATAAATCTCGTATGAAAAAAATGAAGAATAAAAAACTTATTTTTTATTACATGAAATCTAAAATTTATGGTTATTAAACTAATGTCAGTGTAATGATGTAACCCAGTTAGAAATTGTTAAGAAATGCGGAATCAATCTTAAAAAGCAATTATTTTTAATTAATTGTGAAATTGAATAAGAATTTTGTTATAAGTTATAATTTTATTATTTTAGTGAAAAATTGGTTTAATTTTAAAATTATTATTATAAAATATTAGAAAATGTGAATACATTAAAGTTGTTTTATTTAATAAGAAACCAATTAAAATTAAAATGGTGAGATTATTTACTTATTAATTTGTACATTATATAATTATTTATGTATGTAAAGTAAATTATTATTCAATTTACCATACATGGAATATCAATATGCACAATATCGTTAGCATGATTAAACATGCAATGTTTTGCTATATAACTATATAACTTAAATCTCATTAGATACTATTTTGTTTAGTGCATATTACTTTCTCATATCAAATATCAAAATGATATGATGTTGACAAGTAATTACAATTACAACAATATAAATAAATAAAGTAATAAGATTTTATTAACGTTTATTTAAGGTAAGTTAGTTTATTAAGCATGTTTTAAGCTTATTCTATGATGAAAGAAAACCAATTCCAAAGAGTGAAACATCTTTTGTGCCATACACCAAATAACTTATAACCATCAAAAATTGAGCTTGAATTATTTACATAAAAATATATTATCCTAAATACTAAATAATAGTTCTCCATAATTACAAATAAATAAGTTGTTACCTTATCACATTTATGTATTGTTATATATTATTTATATTTTACCAAAAAGACATTTACACATTGTTTTGTATTCTATCTCTATATATTGTAGCATAACAACATAATAAATGCAAGGGCTATATATTGTAGCATAACAACATAATAAATGCAAGACCTTATATGTAGCTAAAATTTAATGTTAAAGATGTTTTTGGTTTATAAATCTTTAAAAAGACACAAAAGTTTAAAATAATATATATTTACGAAAATATTATATAGAGAGACCTTTTTACACTTTGGTATGAGGGAGATGTATAATTCCTTCCCTGCTCAATATAGAATTGGTAGGTGGGACGCACACATTAGTACTAGAGGATTTACATTATAAAAACATTTTTTTTTACAATGGAAAGTATATGCCAAAATGATTTCATCCATAGAGAATCATATTTCCAAGACTTAAAGTCAAGGCTTACAACCCTAGTTCAGAAGATGTTGACCTATTTTACCTGACCCAGAAGAACTACATTCCAAAATTTCTTGCAAAAGTATATTTGCATAAATTGCTTGCATAATAAGAGACATCAACAATTTATAGTTAAACAAGATTACAGACTTGATTCTTGTCATAAATGATTCAGATCCTAAGGGCGATTTATTCTTCTTACTTACTTTTGTCCAAACTTCATTTTTATTTGTTGGATTCCTTGCTATTTTTTCCATACCTAAATTATCTTAAACTGATGGTTCTCTTGTTTTAAAGCCTCAACTTCTTCAACATCATCTTCCCAATCTTTCGTTGGTTAAGAACTTAACTAATTTTTTTTTCTTGTCTCAAATCATGAGAGACATATTCCTCTTTCTTCAAGATTTGTGTTACCTATTCTTGTTGAATTGTTTAAGGTGTTGGACCTGATTGAATTAGAGAATCTACTTGTGATGACATATTTTTTGAATGAGAGCTTATCTAGTGGTCTTTCGTAGAACCAACCCAAGGTTAATGCTTCACGTTAATGCTTCCTATTCTTCATAAACCCTTCAAGGCATTGAGCTACAATGTAACATATTTCAAAAAAAGTCCTACATCGCAAAGCAACTCTCTCATAGTCCAAGTTGTAGCACTACAAATAGATTTTACTTGTCAAAATATTTTTTTTTTGTGAACCCTTAACTGAAACCCATTCCCACATATGTTGTATCCTCTGTTGATATGTTATTCCTTTCACTTTCATGACATTAAAAATGAAACTTTTTGAGAGTGAATTAATAGCTTGAAGAGAGAATAAACCCCAAAAATGCAAGGATATATTTAGGAGTCTCACTAAATAAGTATTAGATCAATAAAATTAATAAATGGATTGAAAGAGGGAGATCAGGGCTTCATGTGAAGACCTAATTTACCCAAAAATGTTGGGTTTGATTTAAGAATCAAATAGTTGTCTTCAATAATTCCAAACTCAACAATATAGAAACCCTTCAAATAAGGGTGGATAAAGACTTTCTAAATCCCATAGTTTGAGATTCAACCACGAATATCTACTAACCAAGGCCAATGCCCATTAAAATAGAAAATAAAGTCAATCAAATTAAGAATTTATCCATCTTCATAAGCTTTAGCCCAATGGAATGGAAATGGAAAGGGCTTCTTGCACTAGAAACTTTGAAAAGTGGGAAAACAATGGGCACTTTTTTTAATAGTATCATTAAAAGATATATGGTAAAACAAAAGGAACATTTTTAATAGTATCAATATCCTCTTAGAAAAATAGAAACAATGTTCTTGATATAAATCATAGACAACATGGCAATGAGCATTCTAGAGGGAGATTCATAGCTTGAATTTAATGGAGAGAGATACTTTGACACTGCCAATGCCAATGGGATGCATGTAGAATGTTAGAAAAGTTTGAAGAGGATAGAAGAATGAGTTACAAGCAACCAGGGC
Source organism: Pinus taeda (assembly GCA_000404065.3). Classification (NCBI taxonomy): domain Eukaryota; kingdom Viridiplantae; phylum Streptophyta; class Pinopsida; order Pinales; family Pinaceae; genus Pinus; species Pinus taeda. Next base: position 6,495 of record APFE031464780.1, on the reverse strand, counting down.
TAAACCTTAGTTGCAACCACCAAGAGTAGGAGGAGCTAGATTAATAGAATTGGTTAAGGGATTGAAAGAGGGAGATCAAGGCTTCATGCATAGATCGAAGTTAGCCCCAAAACGATGGGATTTATTTAAGAATTAGATAGTTGTCTTCAACAATTCCAAACTCAAAAATACATAAACCTTTCACATAAGGGTAGATAGAGACTTCCAAAATCCCATAATTTGATATTAAAACATGAATATCTACTTACCAAGGCCAAAATCCATTAAAATATAAAATCAAGTCAATCAATTTATGCAAATTCACCAGCTTTAGGCCCATGGAAATGGAAATGGAAGGGGCTTCTTGCACCAAAAAGGAAGGAGGGAAAACAAAAGGAACTTTCAAAAAGTATTCTTAAAAGAATGGAGGGAAAATAAAATGCAGTTTTTGAATAGTATCCTTAAAAGAGTATCCTCTTAGAAAACCAAAAACATCACTCCTTATATAAATCATAGAAAACATGTCGGTGGGCATGCTAGGGGGAGATTCATAGCTTGAATTTCTTGTAGAGGGTGACATTGACCCCGCTAACACCACTAAGTTGCATGTAGAATGTCAAAAAGTTTTGAAGAGGTCAGAGGAACAAGTTGTGTACAACTAGGGCTAAACACTAGTTTCAACCATGAAGAGTAGGAGGAGCACCATCCACTTTTTTGAGTTAATGCATTTAAAAGTATTAATAATGAAAGAATAATATATGTATATATATAGAGAGAGAGAGAGAGAGAGATTGATTTCTTGGATAGGCACTTTTTAGGTTCTAATATGAGGGAGATGTTCAATTCATTTTGTTTTTAATATGGAATTGACATGAGACATCTAAAAAATATTTCAATATATGTCATAAATAAAATAGTAACTCAAGTAAAATATTTCAATATTGATTTCATATTTATATCTTCACAAAGCAATTGAAAGTTAAAAAAAAATAAAAAAATTATAGTTAAAATATTTAATAGTATGATGCTCAATAAGAAAAAAATATGTAATATAGAGTTGGATGTGTAATATAAAATTGACATATTGTATATGAGTGGGCAGGATAAAAAAATAAGTATAAATCTATCTCAGATTTCCATCTATTCTTAAAAAAATCTTTAATTATAAAAATTTTATTTAAATTTAAAAAAAATGCACTTTAAGAAATTTATTTTATTATCATATACCTAATAATTTTAAAATTAAAAAATACTCACATTAATTATTATAAAGTCAAATCAAATCCAACCCTTTAAAAATATGTTTATTATTATTAAGCTAAATATTACACACTAAGATGTGCATACATATTTGTGATGACATATTATTACTAAGCTAATATTACTCACTAAGATGTAAGACAAAAATTTTAAATTTATTTTTATAGTATAAATTGAATATGTTTTCGCTAATTGGTTGCTACCGTATAAATTTAGCATGGTGTCTAAATGTTCGCAAACAGAAAACTAGGTAAATTTTTTGTGAAGTTAGCATATTTGGTCATTGATGGTGTGAAATTTTTCATAAAGTATAGTATGATAAGTAGATTTTCTAGCTTATGTTTATTTTATTTTAATATTTATGTAATTGTGTGAATGTGAAGTATGTATAATTATGAAAATGTGAAATATATGATTATATTAAGTTTTATTATAAATTAAATAACTATTTTAGTCTAATGAGTTGGTGATGGCTAGTAAGCTAAGACGTTGGTATCTGAGTTTTAGATTCAATTTTTCCCGGGTGAAAAATGTAATCAAAGTAATTAAAAAATAAATAATGTAATTAAAAGTGAATAATTTTTAGAGATATTAAAAAAAATGAACATTACAATTCTTGGAAATATTAAATGAAATTTTTTTTACTAGTAATGTTTGAAGATTTTATTTAGAAAGCTAATCAAAGTAATTAAAAAATAAATAATGTAATAAAAAATGAATAACTCTTAGAAATACTAAAAAAATGAACATTACCACTGTTGGAAATATTAAAAAAATGAAATTTTTTTACCAGTGATGTTTGAAGATCTTATTTTAGGAAAGCTCTTAAAAAAAAAAAGCATAAATTAAATTAAATGACATGATCATAAAACGCATAGTATTATAATAAATTAAAAATTTTATTATTATTATTTATATATATAACATTTTATTAAAAATTTTTATTTAAAAAAAATTATAAAAAAATAATTTTAATAATAAATTATTATTCATTTCGCAATTAGTATATAACTATATTTTTTAAATTATAATCTATTTTGTCAAAAATTTAAAAATTAGTTTTGAGAATGCACATGTGTAAAACTTTTAGACCAACACCAATGTACTCTAAACCAATAACATATATTGGAGTTAAAGTTAATATTCAAACTCACTTAACTTAATATTTTAACATAATCTATTATTAAAAACAAAAATTATACCTTTATTAGTGATTCGCTACTTACCAAAACTTTATTAATAAGGTAAAAAAGGAGTTGATTTATGTAAAGAAAGTTACATTTGATAAAGAGTGCATGGGACTATGGGAACCTTTAGTTTAATTAGTTATTTTTTTTCGTTAATTGTATTTGAAGAAGACTTTATTTCAATTAGTTACTCTTCTTCTTGGTTATTTAGAAAGAAATTTTTAAAGACTTTATTTTTCTATATGTTTACTTAATGTAATCTAAATAATATACATTTTACATTTTATTTATGTCCTTTAGTATGAGTAATTTTGATTTTAGAAATAGTATAAGAAATTATATTGACCTTCCCCTTCTATAATGCACAAATATATGAATTTTGTTTGTTTAAATATTCGATTAACTTAATTGTTTTAAAAATGTCCACTAATCAAAAACTTTTAATTTTGATTTTAGAAATTGTACAAGATATTATATTGACCATACCTTTGTATAGTACACAGTTATATGAATTTTGTTTTTTTTAATTATTAAACCAACTTAAGTGTTTTTAAAATGTCCATTAACTAGAAATTTTTAATATTAATTTGGATGTATCTCAAATCATGTAAATATCAAGAGTCATCACTAACATCATGAACATGAGTGACTATTTTTGTGCCAGAACATGTAGTCTTTATAGTTCATGTTTTATGTATGTTATGGGGTGAATTCATTAATATATGCCTCACTTTGGCTATTTTTGTGCTAGGACATGTAGTCTTTATGGATATGGTTCATGTTTCATGTATGGGGTGAATTTATTAATATATGTCTTATTTTTTAATGTAATATGGTAATGAAAAATTAAGATTTTATATATTTTTTAAATGGAAGCTCTCCAACCTTACATATGGATTTTGAATTTTGATATACATTGAAAAAATAATGTGTAGGGAATTGTGTTGTTTTTCTAACCATATATTCTTTATAATGTTAAAATAATGTACTTGTATAAGATAACCTATGGAGTGGAAAGATAATGCTAATGATGATGTGAGAGTTTGTATAGGGTGTTGTTAATTGAGATTATTTAATAACTTATGGAGGGGAAAGATAGTGTTAATGATGATGTGAGAGTTTGTATGTAATTATAAAAGGGTGTTGTAATTAAAGTTATAAATTTGTTCCCCGTATCCGGGTGCTCGCCAAGTGCTGCCACCTTAGCAATCAACGTGCCCGGCACATGGCTGCCGAAACGGCACCTGGACGGAGGGCGATAGCCTTAACTGCTCGCAGCTCCCGGAGGATGGCATTCATTGTGTCTCGCCGCCGATCCCTGCACAGGACAACCTACCGTTAATAGCTCTTCACTGCCCTGCAGAAGCCTTAATGTCGCCTCCAAGCTCGAATTTGGCGTCCATCTCTGATAAATTGAACCGCGCAGAGCCCAAATGCAGACATGCTCTGGGAAATTCTCTTCGCCACTCTGTTCCGTCCTCTGCTCAGCTCGTGGTCGACCCTTCGGCTCTCGAGCTTTCTCAATCGTTTCTTGGCTCTTTGTCGAGTTTATATAACCAGACTTCCACGGAAGCCAAGATGCGTACTCGTGGTGTGTCTCGCAGAGGCGGTTCTTCGGCCTCCAGGGGTCGAGCTCGCCCCTCTACATCGCCTCTGGTTATCCCCATCTCCTCAGCCTCCCCTTCATCTCCACCGCCCTCTCCCACCAGGCCTGCTCCCAATTCTTCCTTTCAGAATTCGCGGTTTACCTTCCGAAGTCGCCTCCATCAGCCCATCATCACCTTTACTACGACCATCATGGTTTCAGAGGAAGCCGAGGAAACTGTTGACCCCATCAGTTCGTCCACCCCTTCCCCTGAAGGAAGCCTCTCGCAGGAAGCTGAAGCTAACCCTCCCCCCTCTGCCATGCATATGCAAGAGGACTCCCCGGGGAATGTGGAGGTTCCTGGTATGCCGAATGTCGAAGAGACGGAAATCATAGCCTGCGGTCCTGTTCAGCGGAATTTCGGAATCATGCACCTGCTCACTCAATCGGAAGAAGAAGTTCGTGAAGAAGAGGACGTGTCCCAGCCAGCTGCTCCAGCTTCCGCATCAGCCCGACGCCCAGACCCGCAAAGTTCGGGCAAGTAAATGTTTTTTGGTCCACATGATCATATCTTTTTGTGCAGGTTTTGATTCACCTCCTCTTCGGCTAGCTTTTCATATGCACCTGGTCGCTCTTAATGCAGGGCTGAGGCCGACCTCAAAGCCCACTCTCCCTCTGCTAATCTACACGCTATTATGTATGTTTGGGAATTTTTGGTGGTTCGCTTCCTCTGCTTGGCTTCCCCTGCAAGCACGAAGCTCTTTTGTAATGTCTATCATACGCCTGCTGCCTGGTTTCTCCTCTTCCTCTACAGGCACAGTGCTCGTCTTCTGCTCTCTAGTTTCACTGCTAAAGGCCAGGAAACTGGCCCTCTGAGGCATTGTCCTCATTGTAAATATTTTTCACTTTTTTATTAATAGATTTAGCTCTTATTCGAGAAAATTAAAAAAAAAAAAAAAAAAAAAAAAAAAAGAAAGAAAGAAAAAAGAAAGAAAAGAAAAGAAAAAGAAGTTATAAATTTGTCGGAAGATTTTTTTTTTAAATTTGAATGATTTTTTTATTGATTATATATTACATTAATATTTTGATAATGGAAATAGATTTAATATTATTATAAATTTTTTAAACTCCAAAATCTTAAAAACGAAAAGACAGAGAAACCAACTTTTAGTGCCATCAATTCAATTTCGGTGAACCACACCCAAATAAAATCGAATGATGAAACCCATTTTATACAATAATGTTTGCAAGTTCATTGTCAATTTTGTGTATCTGGAAAACTTAATTATCTCTCAACCTGGTGATAAGGGTGCACATCAAAGACTTAGAGACGCAAACAATGTGAAGGAAGAATAGCTTCATCTTTTCATCATATTTTTGATATAAAAATATATTTATTTTTCGTAGCTTTTTGGATTTGTTATTGGGATGATATTTTATTAGTTTTGTATTGAATAATTTATTATTTATAAATTATTTAATTTATTAATATTTAAGGGTTAGATTTTTTGAAGTTTAGTTTTGTTTGAGTGTATTGAATAAATATTTAAATTTCTAGAGATTTATAACTCTTCACATTTCATAAATTCTAAATTAGTATGGATTTAGTTTGATTTTAGTCATGTGTTTTTATACAAAATTTATAAATGATCCTCATTATGTATATATCTAAGATTATTTTGATCATTTGAAATTTGGTCACTTTTCTTAGTTGGTTGAAAATATAAAGAATATTATAAAAAATGATTAATGTCAGTATATCTATTTTAATTGTTACTAATTTTGATATGATCAACATTATATATATGTCTATATTTGAGATTAATTTGATGATTTGAAATTTATTCACTTTTCTTAGCTGCTTTAAAATATAAAAGTATTGTCGAACACCATTTTCAACAATGTTTATTTGTATTGTTATTTATATTACATTTTAACCTGTTGATTTCATTGTATATGTCAATTTCTAGTAGTGTAGTCTAATAGGCAACAATTTCTAAGTAAAGTATGTAACAAAGATGATGAGTTTAGGATTGACACTAAAACCTCATACATAAAACTCAAAGCATTCAATTACTCAAGCTAACCCACTATTTTTTGTTCAAGATTTTTTTTTTTTTTTTTTTTAATGGAGAAACCCAAGGAATATTGACTAGTGCTTATCACCTAAGGGAATTTAACAGAGCATCTACAAACATAAAATTAACAAAATGTTTAACAACATTGCTGACATTTAACTGAGCTAACATTATGAAAATATATGTATGTAAATATGTGTAGTTTAAGGCCACATTTTTGCTAGAAACCAAATTGTTGTACAATATTCCTTTGTTTGCATATCAATATGAATGTAAATTAAAGGGATAAAAAATAGTAAAAGAAAAGAAACATCAATTAATAAGAAAAAGAGACAAAAAATATAATAAATAAAATGACATAGGAAGAGAAGAAAAGAAGGTAAATTAAGTTAAATTAAAAAATAGT
>APFE031464776.1:0-21077 GCA_000404065.3 Pinus taeda | reverse complement strand
GGGTTTCCAAGGCCCGTCCAGATGCAGCTTGTGTAATAGAGACGCAGAGAATCAAGAACATCTTCTAAATACGTGTCCTTTTGCAGAACACATATGGGAAAAGATCAGAGGTCTTTTTGGTAGGACAATGAGAGACCAGACGAACATTCGATTGACCATAGGAAAATGGGGAATAGGACAATTCCAAAGTAAAGTGGTCAGAAGAATATGGAGCCTAGCAGTTGGATTTGTAATCTGGTTCATATGGAAGGAACGCAATAAAAGAATTTTTAGGGGGCAAAACAGTAGACCAGAAAAAGTTTGGGAAGAGATAAGTAAAGCAATCAGGGAAACTGTGCTCTCCGACAGGTGGGAGGAGGACGATTGGAAGATGGACCAACAGGAAGGGAGAATAGCCTCACTGCTAAACCTTGAATTCAGTCTGCTCTATCCAAGAAAGGCAAAACAAAGAAATCCACAGATTCAAAGTCCAAGTCGTTTTATCTACCCTGGAGTCCACTCCATTAAACTAAACTTCGATGGAGCTTCAAAGGGTAACCCAGGTCCGGCAGGTCTTGGAGGTATCTTCCGGGATGGAGAAAGGAAAACCAAATGGGTTTTTGCGGAATGGGGAGGAGAGATGACGAACAATGAAGTTGAACTTTGGGCTGTTCACGAGGGCCTGAGCATAGCTGTAAGAAATAGGTACCTGAACCTGGAAATAGAAGGGGATTCGCAAATAACGATTGAAATGTTGCGGAAACTCAAGGATGGGCAGAGGTGGGATAAAGTGGCTAAAAGTTGGAGAACAGTAGCCATCATCAAAGACATTGAAGAATTGCTAAACAAGATTGATTATAAAATCATCAAGCATGTTCGACGAGATGGGAACAAGGCAGCAGATTTCCTCGCAAACTGGGGTAGCAAGGAAGCAGGTAGTAAACTGGATCGAAGTTGGTCTTCTTTAGAGAGGGATCACAGCTGGGATGGCCTCAAAACAATCTTACAACAGGATCATGAAGAAGCATCCAAGCTTCCTACAGGAGGTAACTGATCGCCCGATCGGGCTGGATGAGCTGGCAATGAGGACAGAGATGTTTCGGCGGCACACGAAGAGGGTCACTGTCGACAGCGATCAAGATATGAATGCAATAGGGAAGTGGAGCGGCTGGCAGAGGAAGGTTGCAGATCCTTGGATCAGTCGAGCAGGTGGTATGTCTACGGGACAGGACGGAAGGGCGGCGAGGTGGAGGTGCCATCATGACGAGGGTCTCGGAACTGTCTGGAACCACAACTCCGGTAATGATACCAAAGCACAGCTGCATTTAAAGAGCGAAGGAAGGCGACAGGATTTTGGTTATGAGAAATGCAAGACACCTGCTGGTCGTTTCCCTGAGAGCTGGTGCAGTCTGGAGGATCCCGTAAGGCAAGAAGGTGGTGAAGTTTACAGAGGACGGAGACAAATGGAGGCGGAAGGAAGTGGAAGTGTGAGACGATGGACGCGCAGGGGGGGGCTGAAGACCAGCGCAATCCCACAGCTGACAGGAAGGGCAAACAAAAAGTGGAGGATGCAGGTAATCGAAATAGACAGGTTCTGGAGATTTCTGAGGAGGAGAGCGACGAGCAAAAAGGAATTCAGGCCGAGGACCCATGGAAAATGCGGTGGAAACGTCTGCCAGAGGAGGATAGTGAGCATGCAGAGGAAGGCGAAGGTCGCTCCATAGGCGGAGGCAGGGGTGGCCCGCGCGGCAGAGGCAGAGGAGGCAGAGGTCGAAGAGGCCGTGGTGGATGCCGAAGAAGGGACCCGGCGGCGAGAAGAGGAAGGAGAGGGCGGCAGTGCAGCCCAACCCCGGAGGCGGATTCTGAACCAGAGGCGGATTCTGAACCGGAAGCGGGTAACGGTGATCAGCAGACAAGACAAACAATTGCAGACAGAATTAGAATCGCAGAGCAGGATTATAGGGTGAATTCTAACCCCAAGATCAGAAGAATCATGGAGCACTAGGAAGAAGAAGCCATTCAGGCTCCTTCTGAAGAAGAGATGGAAGACTGGAGTGCCATTATCCCTGACCCTGGCCATACCAGAGGGAGAATGACCCTCTATAAGCAATCCCTCCACTTATATTGGGTCATGAAAAGGCTTATGGCAAAAGCCTTAGAACAGGTAGCCAAAGAGATGGCAGAGATGGTTCAGAGTCTTCCAAATGTTAAAAAGGAATTGAAAGACATAGTCATCACCATGCTTCTGCAAGAAAAAAGACTGGAGGATCTGCAGCATCAGCTCGTGGCAAGCGGAGTGCTGGTTAAGAAGGAATCAGTCCAGCAAGTTGAGCCTGATAAGTAGAGCTCTAATGCTTCTTTTATGCTCTCGCGTTCTGTCTTGTTTTTTCTATTTCACTGTAGGCATGTATTCTGTAGCTGTTCTATCTATAGAACGTAGGATATAGGTATCAGTATAGATATCGAAACAGTTTATGAACATGACGTATGGTTTTGATCAGCTGGATACTTTAAATTGTGTTTTGTTGGGAAAACTTTTGTGTGGTCAAGATACCCGGTTTCCCTTCGGGGCGGGGTGAGACCACCAAGATTTTTGTAAATATTGTTTTTATGTTAATAGAAAAGGACCTACTCAACTTACAAAAAAAAAACATCGTTCTAGGTAGTTAGCAACAACTTGAAGAATGTTAATATGAGCTTGTGTTAACACTGTTGGACACATACCTATACACCGTGTCTCAAAAGCTCAAGTTGTTTCCTTTACCCCTTTGCTCAACTGGAAGCATTTTATTTTCATGTTCCTATCTTTTTTTTCAGAAAGACATCTACTTCCTTTGCTACGAAATTAGTTCAAAATCACAATTATTTTATTCCTACTCCACTTTTAATGTTTTTTTGTGGGTTTCTATAATTGGTTCTTTCCTTTGCCATATTTGTTCGAGATTTCGTTTACTAGTTTCTTAATGCCAAAAGCCCATATTCTGAAATGTAATCTCTCCTATCTCAACAACTATATGTTGAAGAATTAATAAATCCACACAATGCAGGAAACTCTAAGAGGAGGAGGAGAGGCACTACAATGCCAACGCCAATATGAAGTTAAAAATTGAATTGAATTAAAGCAATCAAGATCCTTGACTATTGATCTAACTTGTTTGATAAGCAACACCAATTATCTCTCGCACTTTACTATCACATATTGCCAATTTTATTAAGAGTGAAGGGTTGGGACTGCAATGTTGGTTATATTTATCTCTTAGATGTTGATACCAATTCCATTTGCAAAGGAGGACTCATATTTCATAATGTGGAAAGATGCTCCAGCTTTTACAACAAGACAAAAAAGGCTATGACTAGACAACAAAAGCACAATCCATGTCATCGAAGCAAAAATATAATCCACTATAGTGTTTGTTAATTTAAAAAGAAAAACATGTAGATATAAAATAAGGGTCAAAACCCCTTTCCATGTCATCACGATGAAATTTTCATATCCTATTTTAGGAATTAAATAATTGAACTGAATTATAATAATCAAAGAACCCTCACACTATGTCAGTTTTCTCTTTTGATAAGCACTCTGAGTTATTCTATGTCATTTTTCTCCTTCGACAAGGATTGTGAGTTATCTCTTAGATGTTATTATCATAGACTATCAATTTGGAGGGGAGGGTTGGGACTGTAGGATGTGAAAAGATGTGCCATCCAATGGAGGATGTAGCCACCTTTTACAACTAAACATCAAAAGCAAACCATTTTTCATAAAGTATACTTTAGGTTTTCTTTCTCACATTGACAAAAAGCTCAAGCTCTTCCCAATTTCCTTCTTGGATCATCCCTCCTAAATATATTCCAAGGTGGTGAGTTGATCATTGTTGCTCATAATCAAGAAACACCTAGCTTGACTAGCAAAGGGGAGAAGAAACAATGATTCTATCAATAAGAGATATCGCCATTTTGATAATGAATGTTGTTACTTGTAGGCCAAAAAGGTCAATGCCTATCTTATTGAACAACATCAAATGATATAAGTGTTGACATTAATGATGCATACCTAGATATTAATGTTAATCATTCAACCTCCATCTACCCTTAGCAGGTTCTCATGGAAGAAAACTAATATGAGAACAAGAATGAAGCTCTCTTCACTTAACAATTTCTAGATCAAGCAACAACTTGCACAATTAATCATATACAATGTATCCATTTGTGGTTCCTTCGTTGGTGGCTTGGTACAATGTGTTAAAGTTGAATGTTCCTATTGACTCTATGCAAAGAATTAGGCTCTTAGTTGAAGTATACTAAGACTGCTAAATTGAACAAGTGAACATTTTCCAAGGACCATTTCATCCCACTGTTAATCTAGGTTGTCATTGATTTCAATTGTTGATATGATAGTGACCGGGATGGAAAATATTCTTGAAGATGCTAGAGGATGACTACAACTCTTGTTTAAGTGATGAAGACACAAATGAAGTGTCAATCATGTATCTTGATCATAATGAAATGCTACCATATCTCTATACTTGATGAAGGCCTAGAAGAAAATACACGTGATGACATGTCCTACCTCCAATGATGTGAAGCTTGATGTCCTTACCTCCGGTGATCCTAATAATGAAGACTACAAAATGATGGTGACCATATGTTGAAGAAGACAAGGTGATGAAGAAGGAAATCAAGGACATGATGATGGTGACTCTATGAAGAAGAAGGCAAGTACATGATTAAGAAGACAATCAAGTACAGTGGTAATATCTCAAGGTTGGTTGCAACGTGAAATAACAGGTTAAAAGGTGTTTTTTACATGGCGATGGCATGTATATATTATAATGTTATTTTTAAAAACAAAAGCCATATATTTTTTTTTCTCAATTGGTCTACTCCTATTATTATACAAAAATTGTTACAGTGAGGCAAGCCTCGACGATTCTTGGTTGGAGGATGGCATTTGACAGAGTAATTCTCGTCATCCTGACTATGGAGCCAGCGATAGACTTACATCAGAGTGGATAACTTTCAAGAATATTAACCTTTCCCAAAACCCCAAAAATAACCATGCAAAAATTCATGACGAGGTTAAACTTTGTTGACTCCAGCATAAACAGAACTAAAACAGACTCCAACATAAACAAAACAATGACATACTCCATCAAGTGGAGTTGACAAAGACCTGAAACAAGCACGGATGCAGTAGATTGAAAGGGAGGTGAACTCCTACTTCGGCTGTAGAACAAAAACTGAGGCGTTGGTTGGTTCATTGGTCAACTGAGGTAGACAATTGTTCCTCAACAATATTGCACCCAAATTGCTCTAAGTCACTTGAGTCTGACAGATGGACTGCTTCTCTTGCCGGTGCGCTTGGACTTGCATCAGCTTCAGGGTTCACAGCGGACAGGCCTCTTATGACTTGGCGCTGGTCGACATTGGGATTGGCCTGCCTCCGCTCTGCCGGGGCCCCGAGATGAGCCGCGTTCTCACATTTTTCAATCGTGACTGAGACTATAAAGGAAGAGTTCGCCAGGGAGCATGGAATGTGGAAACGGGCAGTGGGATGTGCACTGTGCTCACAGACGTCATTCCTAGCACGCCCTCTACCTCTTCCCCTGCCACTTCTGTTAGCCGGGTAATTAGCTCGACCAGACTCCAGCGCGTCTGAGGATGGGTCCGAGGTGGTGGAGGAGTGCTAATGAATGGCACGACCTTGTGAGCCGCCCCGCCTACTCACTAGTCTGAGTCGTTCGCGCGGCATATTGATTAACCAGGATATGTCACAGGGGGGTGAAAGCACAGAGGGGTGAGGAATTGATGCGCAGAGAGAGGCAGAAACAAAGGTGAATGCAGAGAGGGAGGTGCATGAGGAGTGGATGCGTCGAGTGAGACGGAAACATAGACCAAGTGACACTGTGAACCTTTGAAGCCAGAGTCGAGCGGTAGAACCAAACTAGCAGAGACAGGCTGACTAAATGGCACAGATAATTGCCCAGAGCAGCAACCATTACAGAGTTGAAGGCCTGGAGCAATAGCGCGGGAGTGACGAACAACCGGACCACCATCGTGCTATGAACTGGGAGCTGGAGAGGTGTGGCGAATGCTATATTTAATGTAGGTGCGCGAGGACAGTGTGCCGTCCCATTGCAATAACATATGGCGCAACTGGGCTGCCACCTGCCCAGTCGATGCGCTGCCTTCGTACCATGTCTCATTTCAAACACCCGCATCAGGGATCAGGTAGTCCTGTAGCACCAAAGAAGTGCATTCCTGTTTGAGTTGTGCATCATCTGAGGCACTAAGAGGACCTGGGAAGGAAGGGAGCTGCTGGTTGACCCCTTGGCTGGCCAATCTATCTGCTGCCTTATTGGTTGTGCGCCTTACATGCCTGAAGGTGATACTATGGGAGCGCTTGAGCCTTTCCTCCAGAGTTTCCAATCTACTGAGCAACCTCCAACTGGAAGCTATCTTAGCTGCCGAGGTGCCTGCTTGAATCCTTGGAGCTGTAGTAATTAGGATAAGGGAGTCTCCCTCTACCTCTAGCGGGAAGAAGTTTTTTTGGTCTGCAATGCAAATCCCTTTCCACAGACCTTCCAATTCCACAACGTTGTTGGTATCTTTGCCAATCGTTCCATATTAGATATGCAATGCTGCTCCTTTTTCATTTATGAAGACCCCTCCATAACCAGCCGGCCCAGGATTGCCCTTGGCTGCCCCATCAAAGTTCAATTTATAAGAGCTTGAGGCAGGAGGGGACCACTTGAGAGGGGAGGCAGAACTGGTTGGGGGACGGGATTTGACATGGGTCAAGTAGGACAGATCGAGATTCCAAGATTTCATGATGAGGCGCTCCTGAGGAGATTCCAGAAAATCTGTGTCTTGCCAATGTCAAATAGCCAAAGTTTCTTGGAGATTTTGCTTCAGGAAAAGCCATAGCGTTTCTATCGGCCTGCTGTTATTGTTGAAGACTCTATTGTTCCTTTCCTTCCATAGTATCTAGTAGAGAAAGCCTAGGATAATGTTCCACAACGAGTTTAGCAAAGATCTATGGAAAGGGTGATTTGGCCATGTTCTTATGGTATCTGCTATGTCCCCATGTCGTTTTCCTGATCTTCTATTACATTGATCAATTTTCTCCCATAACTGAGTAGCTAGTGGACAAGTGTCCATGAGATGTAAGATGGTTTCTGAGTTGAGATTGCAGTTGGGACATCTTGATGGTCCAATGAATCCCCTTTTTTGTAGATTATCCTAAGGATACGCCTCTTACCTAAGAGCCATAGAAAGGTGGAACCCTTAGGCCAACCCTTAGGCCAGAGTCCTGGTCGCCAAACCTGATCCCAGAGTTGATCCTTTGCTGTATGAGTGTTAGAGTAGCGTAATTGGTATGCTTCCTTGGTGGTGAACATGCCTTTTGGCGTATGTCCCCATCTTAGTTTGTCCTGCTGATTCGAGTGCTTGATTCTTCTATGATTTAACTCATGTTCAGTTTCTGTGTAGGTTTCTTCTTGCTAATTGGTCTGCCAGGTGCTAGCGGGTTTCCATAATTTAAATTCTTGAGACGATTGATGCTGCCAGAATTGATAAACATGAGTGAGATTGGCTTACTGCATAGAATCCTGCCAGATTGGCTTGTGGAAGAGAGAGGCAAATTTTGGGAGCTGCTGCCATGAGTCCTCCTAGAACCTAGCTGTGGTGCCTGAGTGGATTTCCCAGAAGCTATGCTCTTGTATCAAGGCGCTGTGAAGTTTGGCGGCATTCCAAATCATGGATCTTGGAATGGTAGGGCTGATTCTTATGAGATCGTCCCATTGACTTCCTGGCACATATTTTTCTTGCCAGAGTCGTGCCCAGGGGATGTGTGGTTTGGCAATCCAATTCCACCATATCCGAGCTCCCATCGTATTGTTGCTTTGGAGAGGATCCCTTAATCCGATCCCACCATTTGATTTTGGCTGGCATACTTCTTTCCAATTGACAAGAGCCCATTTCCTGTTGAGCCCTGTGGAGCCCCACATAAAACTTCTTTGAAGATTGCGGATTGCCTTGAGAACCCATTTGGGTGCTGCCAAAATAGAGAAAAGATACAAAGGCATAGCTTGGAGAACATATTTGATCAGTATGAGTCTTCTAGCTATGTTGAGTGAGTGGAAAGTCCAGGAAGAAAGTCTTGCTTCCAATTTGTCGAGAAGCATCCTCCAGGAAGCATGTTTAATGGCCGAGTCCAACAGAGGAGCCACCAAGTATTTTGAGGGAAGTGCTGCTATGGAGAATCCCAGAATTCGAGCAATGTTTTTTTGAGTGGTGACTGGGGTATTGAAAAAGAAAAGTTGGGATTTGGATGCATTGATATAGGTTCCAGAGACTTCAGAGAATAGAGAGAGCAGGGCTTTGAAGGCTTTTGCCTCTTGGGATGAGGGATGACCAAAAAGCATTCTATCATCTACAAACTGTTGATGGGATAAATGATGGAGACCATGTAGAGAGATACCCCTTAGAGCATGAGAGGAGATAACATGGTGAAGTAGACAGCTAAGTCCTTCTGCCATGAGGACAAAAAGGAAGGGGGAATAGGGGATCCCCTTGACGAATACCTCTAGAGGGGCGAAAGGGAACAGAGGGAGAACCATTGAGCAGGACCGAGAAACAGGGAGAGGTGATGAGATTCATTATCCACCTTGTCCATGTGGCATTGAAGCCAAAAGCCAATAACATTTGATGAATATATTCCCAACTAAGTTTATCGAAAGCTTTGGAGAGATCAAGCTTTAGAATCATACCTGGATTTTTGAGTAGTTTCAGGGAGTGGATCACTTCGTTTGAAAGAATAATGCCATCAATTATCTGACACCCTTCTACATATCCAGTCTGCTCCGGCAAGATGAGAAGAGGGAGTAGAGGTTTGAGCCGATTCACCAATACTTTGGAGATGATTTTGTAGATGACATTGCATAATGCAATCGGCCTATATTTGTCTGGTGTATTTGATTCATCCCCTTTGGGGACTAATGCTATGAAAGTAGCATTTAGGGAGGGGATAATCCAGTGCATAGATCTTGATTCTTCCACTAGTTCCCAAACCTCTATGTTGATGAGCTCCCATAACTCATGAAAGAAGTTGGTGGTGAAGACATCAGGACCTGGTGCCTTGCCATCCTTGAGTTGGGTCATCCCATCTTCTACTTCCTGCATTGAGACGGGTTGGAGCAGCAACAAAAACCATCTATTAAAATGCACACATAACAAATATTAAACATGTAGTGCGCATTTTATTTATAAAACAATGGAATGGCGCATATGTTATAAACCATGTCAACGACATATGTTATGAAGCTATGGTGGTGGATTAATATTAAAGTGTGAAATCATATGGTAAGCGTTGCTCACAAACGACAAATGAAACGATGAACGAAGTTTATGGTTTAACACTGTCGGATGCCACAGGATATATGCACCGAGTTAAACATAGTATATGGTTGATATGTGCATAGTTTCCATTGCACCGAATGTAATATTTGGTGTGGTTCTAAACAATATTGTATATGGCTATAACAATGCAAAATGTAATTTAATACATTGCTATGTTTTCCATTAAAGTTAGTCACCAACACTATATATACATGTAATGTAATGCCATGAAGGGTGGAGAGGAGTTGTGACATTTTGTAGAGCAGAGAAGAGTTTTAGTGCAGCTTTGGGGATTTTGGAGGCAAAACTTTGTAGGTTTATTTCGGGAGTTGTAAGAGGTCTTTTTCTGAGTAGTTAGTTGCGTTGGATTTCTGAGATCGAGTAGAACACAACTGTACCAGCCAAGGATCTAGTTGATTTAGCTTTGATGTATTTTTTTGGCTTTGAATTTCTAATATAGAGGCCTCCCCATTGAAGACGAAGGCTTGGAGATGTAGGCTTGAAGATAACTCCGTTAATAATCTCTTGTGTCACTTTTCTTCTCATGGTTTTCTGTTCTAATATGCTGCAAAATTTATTAACAGTTATCCATGCTTATGTATTTAATGGTGTTTTTAAATCATGTAATAACACTTTCTAACAGTTAATAAATCACAATTTCAATTAAATATCTTTTTGGGATCATTTGGTATCAGAGCAGGTTGTTGTTAATTGTGATTTGAAGTGTGCATGATCACCAAGAAAAAATCATAGCTTGGTGAAGGATAACTTGTTGCAGGAGATCCAGAGGTTGGCTCTAGGAGAAGGACAACTTGAGGAAAAGAGATGGCTGAAGAAGGAAGCGGTGATTATCCATTTGGATTTGATGCAGGTTTCATAGATGCTTTCATGACCTTGTGAGCCATGGTCGAAGAAATGGATCGAGAGTTTAAGACAACAAAGTCTAAAGATGAAGAAGGAAATACATCACAATCTGGAAAAGAAGATGAAGGCGATCAAAAAGACCCTATCACTTCTCTCTTGAATCCACTTGAAACTTCGAAACTGTTATTGAAACTCGATGTTAAGTTTGAGTTACCCATGTACAATGGAGAATTTGATGTCGATAATCTTGACAACTGGGTAAGGAAAATGGAGGTCTATTGTGGTGTGCAATAGATCACTGAAGATAAAGTCAAAATCAGACTTACATCGCTTCGTTTAGCAGGCACAACATTGATTTGGTGGCAGAGTAAGTTACCGAAAGGCACTTAGCATATCAGTAAGATTTTTCCATCATGGTTTGATTTTATTACTGTAGTTGGAAAACAATTTTATCCATTGGGATATAAGGAAAAATCTTTAACAGAATGGCAAGGACTAAAAGTAAGGAAAGGTCATTCAGTGCAGGAATATACAAATGAGTTTTGTAAGAAGGCATTGATGCTAGATATTCCTTTGTATACTCAAGAAAATCTAATGAAAGACATAGGAGGATTACCTGAGTATGTTCGCAATACTGTATTTATGTTCAGTCCTACTAACTTGGATGAAGTGGTAGTACAAGCAACTTACATTGAAGCAGGTAATTTGGGAGTTGGGGTATCATCAGAATCGACAGCCAGAATGGAAAGCAAGGGAAAAGGGAAAGTGAAGAAAGTAAACTTCGGCAAGAAGGAGGTTGAAAAATATCTCTTGTAAACATTGCAAGAAAGAGGGCCATGACGAGGATCATTGTTGGCAATGGCATCCCAAAAATAAACCAAAGTGGGCTAGAATGGGGAAGCAAAAGGTTGGAGCAACAATGAAACCATTGGGCCTAGGGTTAGATTCAGGCAATGAGACACAGATCACATCATTGATTATCACTGGTAAATCCGACAAAGGTAATGATTCTAACAACTCTAGAGGCAAGTTATTTCATATAAGGGTTGTTATGAAACATACAAATATCGACACATTGTTGGATAGTGGATCTCAAACTAACCTAATTTCAGAAATAGTTGTTAAGCAATTGGGATTGAAAACCATAAAGCATCATAAACAGTACACTTTAATTTGTATGAGAAGAAATCATAAATTGTGAGTAACTGAGAAATGCATGTTACCATTTGCAATAACTTCTCAATTTAAGGATAAGGTGACATGTGATGCGGTAAAACTAGATACACGTGGGATGGTCTTGGGCAGCCCGTATTTATATGATATAAAAGCGATCTTTTACAGGAAAGCTAATCAGTATCACTTGTTCAAAAAAGGAGTTGAATATGTTGTACATTCTCATCACACAAAAGCGATAAATCTGTTTTTATAGTTGAGCAGTTAAAACAAGCAGCTTATGCTAGGAAAGGTGTTGTTGTACAATCTAAAGAACTTATGCAAGTGATCATTAAAGCTAATTACAAACAGATAACTTTGCTTAAGGAATCCAAAATTGTACATCAACAAGACTTGTAGCGTGATAATTTCATTTTTGTTTCATCTATGAAAGGAAAGTAGGGTATGGTTTTAGCTATGTCAATACTTTTAATGTTGTTAATGGGTTTATTATTGTTTAGTGGTGTTTGGATATTAACAACAAATATGAATGTAGATGTGGATGGAAAAGGACTTGATATATTCTGTAGTTTGTGTGTTTTGCTGATGATTGCATGGATGAGTAAAGTGTACAGGTTCATAACAGAGTGGAAAGATACCGGACAAGTAGGAAAATGGAACCCACATTGGTCTTATGGAACTTTAGGCTTTTGGTGGTCCAAAAGGTCTAAGAGGGGAGGAAATGATCCGAAATTGATCAATGGATGATCAAGGATCTAGAAAAAGCCTAAAGTTCAAAGTTACTATATTCAAGTGGAAGCAACACCATTGCGTAGATCTCGCTGAAACGACTCCAATGCAACTTGAACAGGTGCATTTGACCTCTGAATGAATGAGGAATTGCTTGTGGAAGTTTGAGACGAAACAATGTTTTACTGCTCGACACATGGCAAACATACACGTTTAACTCAGTGGTAGATCTCTAGCTTTGTTATAGTGGTAATATCTCAAGTTTGGTTGCAAGGTGAAATAATAGGTTAAAAGGTGATTTTTACATGGTGATGGCATGTATCTATTAAAATGTCATTTTTAAAAACAAAAACCATATATTAAAATGCACGCATAACATATATTAAACATGTAATGTGCATTTGATTTATAAAACAATGGAATGGGGCATATGTTATAAACCATGTCAATGACATATGTTATGAAGCTATGGTGGTGGATTAATATTAAAGTGTGAAATCATATGGTAAGCGATGCTCACAAACAACAAATGTAGCGGTTAAAGAAATTTATGGTTTAACACCATTGGATGCCACGGGATGCGCCGTTCCACTGTGTTCACACTTGCCACGCAGTTCCACCACTCCACCATGTTCACATACTATATTTGATGTGGATGTAACGTTCTTTCCACAGGCTCTAATGTGATTCCATCACCACCGAGAATTTTCTACTAAATTTAATACGTAGTTCAACGATAATGCCACGGTCCGCAGCTCTATCGACCACCCATAATATGCGATTTGTTATGTAATGTTTTGTGCACATGTCAATAGGTTATGTTGCTATGCTATGTTTAAGACGTAGTTCCACCATAACCGCAATAGTTCCACCACTCCACCATTCACATACGATTGGTTTTGGTTTTAACTATATACTAAGTTTGGGGAAACCATATAAATGTGTCGGAGTTAAAACATAGTATATGGTTGATATGTGCATAGTTTCCATTGCACTGAATGTAATATATGGTGTGGTTCTAAACAATATTGTATATGGTTATAACAATGAGAAATGTGATTTAATACATTGCTATGTTTTCCATTAAGGTTAGTCATAAACACTATATATACATGTAATGTAATGCCATGAAGCGTAGAGAGGAGTTGAGAAATGTTGTGCAACAGAGAAGAGTTTTAGTGTAGCTTTGGGGATTTTGAGGCAGAACTTTGTTGGTTTATTCTAGGAGTTGTAAGAGATCTTTTTCTGAGCTGTATGTTGCGTCGGATTTCTAAGGTTGAGCAGAACACAACTAGACCAGCCAGGGATCTTGTTGATGTAGCTTTGATGTATTTTTTGGCTTTGAATTTCTAATATAAAGGCCTCCCCATTCAAGACCAGCGCCCGAAGATGTAGGCTTGAAGATATCCAAACTCCGTTAATAATCTCTTGCATCACTTTTCTTCTCATGGTTTGATATTCTAATATGCTACAAAATTTCTTAACAATTCTTCATGCTTATGTATTTAATGGTGTTTTTAAATCATGAATTAACACTTTCTAACAATGAATAAATCACAATTTCAATTAAATATCTTTTTGGTATCCTTGTAACATAGTTCAGAGGTGTGTATCCGCCACATCTCTTCTCAGAGATAAGCTACCATCGCCCGAGCTATCTTATTTCCATTCTGTTTGTAAGCATAGTTCAATATTTTTCTATTAATGAAATGAAGTGTTTTTATGCTACATCTCTATGTTTATGATTATATATGTAAGTTTTTGCATTCTGGTTTAAGTTCTGATCACCACTTCAACCCATTCAACAATGATTCCACCTCACAGTCGAACATCAGAAACCATTGCCATATTGGTCTCTACCCAAGCCTCCCAGGGCTCTAGAGCATTTGTTCATGCCAAGGCTCCAGGACTAGTAACTCAACCCACAGCTAATACAGGGTTTCCAAAGCGCTTTTTCCAACCAGGGCTTCTAGGACTAGTAACTCAACCCACCAAGGGATTCCATAGTGTTTTTCCAACCAAGGCTTCCAGGACTAGTAACTCAACCCAAGCTAAAGGAAACATGAGGACCAACTAGAAAAGTAAAGAAATAAACCCACAACACTATGGCTATCCAAGAAATGGCAAGGTTAGGAAACTCCACTGTCAATATAGGCAAACATCCATGCCAATGATAAATCATGACCAATAAACCACATGCATATGCCATGCATGCCAAAACTAGTGAGGAAAACATACATGCAACTCAGTACTTGCAAGCAAAACCCGATGTAGTTGCTAATTTCAATTTCGTCTTGTACTTTCCTTCTCTTCCTTTGCCTTATTTCTCCAAAACTCTAAGTATGCCACACTCCTCCAAGAGTGCTCCAAAAATACTGTATGTGTCCAAGAGTATGAGAGAAAGAGAATAGAGAGAGAGATCCAAAATTGAACTGACAAAAATCTGAGAACTGATCCTAGGAAGCCTTTTTATTAATGAGGCCTCTATTTTCTTCATTTTCCATTATTTTCATAAATAAATGTGCCAAAATACCATTTTTCCTTTCCAAAGAATTTGTCATTTCCTTTTTGAATTTCCTTAGCCATTAACAAATCACCAGTTATCCCCATCACTATGCTTTTTCCCAACATTCAGCTTGGAATAAACATCCCAACAACTGTGGTTATTATTTTTCCTTTATTAACTTTTATTACATGGAATTTTCACCAGGGTTGTTATAGAACCCTCCCCCTTGGGGGAACACCATCCTCGATATTCAAGAACACCTACAACCAACAAGGCTTCTGTAAGAAAAACATACTACCCATGGAGCTTTATAAATTAGCTCATTGCAGTATTTACAATTATCATCCTGTTGAGAAGAAAACCAACATGACAACATAATAAGTAGAACATCATAATGACATGAAAACCATACCGCTTATTGAATATTTATAACATATCTCATGGTGGTATTTACATCTGTATACATATGTACATATACCAAACATCACCAAAACATGTACCAAAACATCCGCTCAACCAATGAATAAGCAAGGGTACATAGCCCACGTCTGATCCACCATCTCCCATGTAGATTCATTGGGCCAAAATTGCTTCCATTGCACTTTAACGTACTTGATTTCTCATTTCCAGAGCATGAGCACCTTTCTCTACAATATACACTGTCGTTCCTACTGGAACTATCCTTCTGGCTCCACCTGCAATACAGACCAGTCAATCATATGATTAACATCTTTAACATACTTCTTAAGCAATGACACATGGAAAACATCATGGAATTTTATTATCGAAGGCAGTGCAAGTTGATAGGCTACTGGCCCAATCCTCTCAATATTCCTGAAAGGTGTAAAAAACCGGGCTGCCAACTTTTCACATTATCCAATCTGCAAGGATCTCTTCTTTGGTTTGATGCGCAAGTACACCTATTTCCCAACATGGAACTCCTTGAACAACCTATTTTGATCTACGTAGTTCTTCTGTCTATCCCGTGCTAATTTCAAATTCTTCTTGATTACCTGCATTCCTCGCTCCATGTATTCCAACATGTCTAGTCTAATCAACACCCTGTTCACCAGATCACTCCAACTGATGGGAGTATTAAAACTATTCCCATACAATGCCTCAAACAGGCTCATCCTTAGTGACTCATAGTACCCTTGTAAGCACGCTCTGCCAGTGGAAGGTACTCTTTCCACTTCCACTTTTGATGCATCACATATATCCTCAACATGTCCTCCAATATCCTATTGACCCTCTTTTTCTGCCCATCTATCTGTGGATGATAAGATGTACTGAAGGCTAACTCTGTAGCCAAACCTGCAAATAAATCCTTCTAAAACTTGGAAGTGAACTTCACATCCCTGTCTGAAACAATATTATTCGGAACTCCATGCAATCTGACCACGTCCTTGATGAAGATGTGTGTTATATCACTCGCTGAGAATGTAGACTTCACTGTAATGAAGTGTGTTTCCTTTATCAACCTGCCCACCACTACCCTGATGGAATCACGTTGTCTCACTGTCCTCGGAAAACCTCTTATAAATTCCATGGAAATGACCTCCCATTTCCACTCTGGAATCAAAATCAGCTATAGAAGCCCACATGGATGCTTACACTCTACCTTCATCTGCTGAAAATCCAAGCACCTAGCCAAAACCTCTGCTACATATCACTTCAAATTCGGCCAATAATATAATTTCGGCACTACTGTTAGCATCTTCTGATATATTGGGTGACCTAAATATGGTTTCGCATGAAACTCCCTCAATCTCGCCTTCTTGAGCTCACTACTATCTGGAACATATATCATGTCTCTAAACCTGTACTTGTACCACTAGCTGAACTCTGCTGCAACTTGTGCACAATCTCCAGATACCTGACATACTATTGACCTGCTTTTAAGATCCTATCTTGTAAATCCATCCCGTAGGAGCTCATACTTGCTATGTGATTTACATGTATCCTCCTGCTAAGAGCATTTTCGATCTTGTTGTCTTTATCTTTGATATACCTGATCTCAAAATCGAACTCACTGATCGTGGCCAGCGACTGAGCCTACCTGCAATCAAATTTGGTTGGTTAAATTGATACCACAAACCACTATGATCACTCATCAATACAAACCTCCTACCAAGAAGATATTTCCTACACATGTTCAATGCATGTATGACCACTGCCAAGTTAAGATATGTAGCGGGTAGTTCTTCTCATGCTATTTTAGTTTCCGTGACTCATAGCATACCACCTATCCATCCCGCATAAGGACTCCATCAATTCCTCTCTTACAAGCATATGTACATATTACAAACTCTTTGTCCACATTGGCAATATTTAACGCTCATGCATGTGTCAACAACTGCTTGAGTTACTAAAAAATGGACGCACACTCCTCTGTCCATTCAAACCTCTTACCTTTCCTTTGCAATGTTGTGATAAGATAATAAATCTGCAAGAAGTTCCTGATGAACCTCCTGTAATAACTTGCTAGCCCCATGAAAGATCTCACCTCATCCACATTCCTGGGAACTACCCACTCCATGATAGATCTTACCTTTTCTGGGTCCACTGCTATGCCATCCTTAGAAACCACGTGTCCCAAGTAGTGTACCTCAGCCTTAAAGAATCTGCACTTGATGAGCTTAACATACAACTCATTCTCTCTCAATAATATCAAAATTGCTGCTAAAATCTTGACATGATTTTCTTCATTTTTTATAATATACCAATATATCATCAAAGAACACAATAAAAAACTTGTCCAAATACGGACACAACACACTATTCATCAAGAACATAAAGGTAGCTAGAGCATTAGTTAAACCAATGGAACTACAACAAACCCATAATGGCCATACCTGGTTCAGAAAGTTGTCTTGTAGATGTCCTCTTCTTTAATGCGTATCCGATGATATTCGGTTCTCAAATCAATCTTCAAGAACACTGTCGCTCCCTTCAACTAATTAAGCAATTCATTAATCCTCGGTAACAGATACATGTTCTTGATGGTCACTTGATTTAACTACTTTTAGTCATTGCCTAATGTATCCCTTGTCCAACATTTCCTTCAACTATAGCTTCAACTCTACCAACTCAGGTGTACTCATCCTGTAAGGTGCCTTTGATGCCGGAGTTGCCCTTGGCACCAAGTCAATAGAAATGTCTACTTCCCTGTGAGGTGGAAACTTTGAAATATCTACAGGAAATACATCCTAAAACTGATGTAGAACTGGGTACCTACTCAAAACATCTGCATCCTCAACTTCCTTACATTTATCACTAGAAATGTGCACTGCAAATAACACACACCCTTTCCTACGACTACGCTTGGCCTGCATAACTATCACCATTCTAACTACCGTTGCTTTCTTCTTACCTCACAAGACTCTTTATTCTCCATTGTCATCCAAGCATTCAATGGATTTGTCATAACAATACACCTTGGTTCTATGAAGGTACAACCAATCCCTGCCAAACAACATACTATATGATCACAACAGTAATACATTCAAATGTGCTGAGGTACGCATACTATTCAAATCAAATGCACAAGCTCTTACCCAATGATGAACCCACTTCTTTGTACCTATAGCCAACTACATTAACCAAGAATTTGCATGCACTTCTTTATTCAAACCACACTTATCCACCAGGTCAGGATTAACATAACTATAATTAGATCCATGGTCAATCAAAATAGAAACAACTTGATAAAAATTATTACCATCCATCTCAATGATAGATGCTTAATGGTCTATGTGTCTATTATCTAGTGCTGCATAGATCTTAGGAATACTCTTCCCAACATCTCCCACTTTCTGTGCCTCCTGAGCACTATAGATCCATGGTCTACCACCCAGATGTTGTGGGAAATATCCCCTATGATGCTCTCCTCCACAAGTCCAACATTGCAAAGGCTTCCAACCTTCATCCTTATTTTGCTCCTCATATCGAAGTCCTTGTCCTCTGTCAGATGCATTGAACTCCTTAGATGGTGCTGCATTCTCTTTATTACCTGTACCCACCAGGAGACCTATTTCCATATGCCCCATTAGTTCTTGGAGAGTTTTGTAGAATTTTTCTACAAATCAGCTAGCTCTGATACCATGGAGAACATTTTCTACAAATCAGCTAGCTCTAATACCATGTAGAAATTTCCCACCTGTAGATCAACCCGGTAATGCAATGTACTAAAGCAAAACACTTGATCTACTTCTATAAACATTTTATCGGAAGCTTAATCAACCATGAGAAACATCAATAAGAACACATATTACTAATATGGAGAAATCAAACATACATAACACAAGATATATCCAGGGGAAAGCACCCGCTTAAAAACCCAACCATGTATTATCAATTAAGTGGAATCCTCTTCACAATACAAAAAGAATCAACTCAATAGCTATCCTGCTCTCTTTGTACTCTGACGATCTTCAATCAGAAGATGAAAATCATGGACTACCTAGGCCTCAATATATAGGCCACAAGTCCTCCAATCTCCTATAATAGATCCTTCTCCATGCAAGGAATACTTACTAGAAATATCCAAGCATCTGATAGTACACTGCCCCACATTTGATCTCAACTGGGTCTCTGACATAACTGACATGCAACAGTTACCCATGAGTGAATTCTTAGTGACCTAAAATAATAGTTCTAACATGCATGCAAGCATTAACAAACTATATTTTATTATTTTAACAACTTGTTAAAATAATCTAACTAGACTTGACTAGTTAGAACTAAGTCAACTGATTCTCTCATTATAGAACTCATACTTATTCCCTCAACCAGTGGAGGAAATTAAGGATAAATTCATTAATCAACGGGACAACTCATGTGCATGCTCACAAATACTTCAAATTCGAATTTTCTTAACTAATTAACTCGACTGAATTAATTAATTAATATTTCCAATTGCTATTAAGACCAAAATTAATTTTACTTCCTACAGATAGACTAGGGATTGCTATAAGTAGGAAGGGACCCAGAAATGCTATTTTTAGAACTTTCTATTTTTAGCAGTTTCACCTCTCACCCAATGTGGCCAATGACCTTACTGGCCAAACTGCTATTTTTCGACATGCTATTTTTAGCAGGTCTATTTTTAGCACATTCTAAATTTAACATTTCTTGTTGCACATTTTTCAACACTCCCTCTCAACAAGAAAGGCTTCCTCTCGAACTTGATCCTGTAACTCTGGAATGTTCCGCATGCAACACATCTACTTGGTCCACTTGCTCCAACAACACTTGGAACAAAAACACTCCCAACTGACCACTCTCTTGGGCTAGGAACATACTCTGATGCTGAAGCTCTACCTGCTGCTGACAAGTGCTCCCTCTCTGATATCTACACTACTGCAACATCTCCATGCATCTCGCACCATTTCACACCTCTTTGTGCCACCTAGCATTGTGCAAAACACTTGTGCCTCTCACATTGCTGCAACCTGCTATTTATACGCTGTCCTAGGATTCCCTGCACTATCGCTCTCTTTGCCGCTCCATCCGCATTTGTCTCTACCCAATCAGTCAGTTCCTGCTACTCCACATCGGGGCTCCTGTAGCAAGGTCTCATCTAAGAGGTTGGGTACCTCAAGGATCCTGCCCCTCCTCCTTGGGATGATCACTCCACATCGCCCCACCTCCTACTTGGAGGTATGACTGCATGTGATCCCTTTGTCCACCTGCCTCGAAGTTCCCCCCTACTTGAGTTCTCTGCATGAGTAGATGTTTCTACTCGATCTCCACTAAGCTTCCCCTGTTGTGGCTGCTCCGTAACCTCCTGAAGCTACTGCACCAATCGTGGCTCCTCCGCAATTGTCTGAGACTTCTTCTTGCTCTACATGTTGAGAGGTAATTTACTCTCCCTCTCAACCACCAAGTATCTAGCCTTTGCCTTGCTCCTCAAAGCTTTGCATGCATCTTGTACCTCAAGTGCATACATGTTCTTGGCTAGCACACCAATCTATTTCCACTTTCTCGTCGTCACGAAATTTTCTAGAAAAAGAGCTGATTTTAAATCACTGATATCTCCCTCATCCGAACTCTGATTTTAAATCACCGATATCTCCCTCATGAAGCTCAAACCAAAATTATTACACTAAATTCTGCATTTAACTTCATCGTGACTAAGTAAGAGAAAACACATCAATCAATGCATACAATAAAAACATACAACTTTATCATACAAAAATTCAATTACTCAATATGCATACAAAAAAATTTGCAATTACCATACATAAATCAAACCACTAAACAAGCATCCAAATATTGTGCAATTATCACAAAATCCCATGGTTGGAAAATATTATATTGATTAAATCAAATTCATTTACATAACTTCAAGTTGATTTAAGATTTATGATTTTCTATTGACATGTTATAATTATTTATATTGATGCATTATTTGATACTTTTAATT
>APFE031464775.1:0-10618 GCA_000404065.3 Pinus taeda | reverse complement strand
AACTAGCATTTGCACCAAATGTTGCAAAGGAAATGTCGTAAGACATAAATTGGAGAAGAATCATGACATAAAAATCCATTATGTAGGTGCATACTTTGTCATTAATTTGTTCTCTTAGATTCGATGATATAAAAATCCATTATGTAGGTGCATACTTTGTCATTAATTTGTTCTCTTCGATGGCCCAAATCACTGCAGATGTTGGCAGATCTGGACGTGATATTAACCTCTTTCCAATTTGGAAACTGATAGATTCCTCAATCCGCCTCCCTCCTTCAGATGGTTGGCTGATTGATAAGCCATAACGGTCAAATGTTGAAGACAGAAACTTGAAAAAAAACATAAAATGCATAAGAATATTGATTCCCAAAACATTCGTATCTTATGTTTCCGAGCAAATGCATTTTATAAGATTTTACTTATCAAATTTGATTAGTTTTGACAAAGTCGGCTTTAAGTAAGAAATAATATAAATTGAAAATGCATAGTTCTCAAGATGAACCATGCATTTATTATCCTACAACTAACTATTAAGAATAGCTATAAATGATTGTCAGATGTGGCACATTAGTTCTTCATTGTTTTAGCAAAAATGACCCCACTTTCTCAAATGCTAACAAGTGGAGCAAGTGCACAGGTCTAGTAGTGTGTCTTCCTCCAACAATTGCTGAAAATCCATAATTTTATTAAGTGGGTGGGAAATGTGAACTTCCTCTTCCAAAATAAGAGGTTCATAGGGCTTGAGATGATTAACATTAACCACATTGTGGAGGCAAAGCTAGCAAGGCAAATCTAAATGGCATGAATTCACACAAACTTTCTTACTTGTGTCAGAATAGGTCTAGTAGTGTGTCTTCCTCCAACAATTGCTGAAAATCCATAATTTTATTAGGTGGGTGGGAAATGTGAACTTCCTCTTCCAAAATAAGAGGTTCATAGGGCTTGAGATGATTAACATTAACCACATTGTGGAGGCAAAGCTAGCAAGGCAAATCTAAATGGCATGAATTCACACAAACTTTCTTACCTGTTTCAGAATAGTACAGGGGCCATAGTAGATGGGCTTGAGGTTATGATGTCACTTATCCTTAAAACAAAGTTTATCTAGATAAATTAGGCTCAGTGACCTATGTAAAATTGTATAGACAGTTGATGTCTTTTATGGAGTTATTTGTAGCAAGGCGAGGGAGTGTGAAGAGCATCAGATACTTGGGAATGAATGTGATCCAATTTCTAAACAAAGGAGGATGCCCCGTGCTACGTCTTGCATTGGTGATGGGAGACCACTCGAGGAAGAGAGTTGGGAAGCTTGTATGGTGCCAACCACTCGTAACCATAACAACCTGATTATCACTATGTTGTAGGACATGCAAATAAGAATTGCACTGTTTATTTTTGGTGTAGTGAACACAAAGGGCTTGTAACAGGCTGCAATTTATTACTTAGGTCTGAACATTTGGTTTTTGTTCTAGAGTGATTTATAGCAAGTCTAGAGGGTGTGAAGATCATCAAATACTTGGGAATGGACACAAGACAATTTCTAAACAAAGAAGGATGTTGTGTGTTACTTAGGTCTGAACATTTGAACATTTGGTTTTTTGTCGTGGAGTGATTTATAGAAAGTCTAGAGGGTGTCAAGATCATCAAATACTTGGGAATGGATGCAAGACAATTTCTAAGCAAAGAAGGATGTTGTGTGTTGCTTCTTGTGTTGGTGATGGGAGACAATTGGAGGAAGAGAGATGGGCAGCATGTAAGGGCCAACCACTAGTAACCATAACAACCTGATTATAAATGTAATGCAAATTTAGATTTTGAAAGATAGCCATCATATTGTTCATGAATTAATATTATTTTATTTAGCGTATTTGATGTCATCTACTACTTGTATTTTTTCAAAATCTATCAAATATTTTGCTATTGAAACTTGAAAGACCATATTTGAAAATTAAAAGACAATCTATGTTGGAAAGGTACTTTACTCTTAGTTTCAGTGACTACATTGTAATGGATTCAACAATTTAAAAGCAATTAGCAACATGCTCTTCAGTCAAGACAGTTATATTCTCTAGTGATATTTTCTCATCAGCCTTTCATTGGGTGGCACTCTAAACCAGTTTTGGTAACTTTTTCCTCGAATATTTTGGAAGGCAATGTGATGGGTTAAGGAAGATGGAGAAGTTGAGAGTTTGAATTAACCATATATTACATCTCTTACCAGTCCATGCACAAGAAGATCAATGTATGTTTCCCGTAATTTTAAGAGCATTATCTTCTTTAAGTATAAAAGAAATAGTAAACAGAATTTGCAATAAGTCCAGGACACAATCACAAATACACGAAATATTCAACAAGATTTCCTTCCATCAAATTATAAGAAAGGGTCATCTAACAATTGTTAATCGTCAACTGTGTCGGTGACTGGTATCAGAGATTCAGAATAGATGTAATTAGCCATCAATGTAGTATGGATTTCTGAGACTCAGCTCGGGTAGTTTTATCCATGTTCGTTCGGGCTAAGAAAACTTAATTTTTAGTTATGGATCCTTGCAATTGCCTTCAAATTAGAGATGCATAGATACCATTCTTTTTCAGCAATTCCTCATGAGTACGCTTTCAACTATCCGACAGCGTGACACAATTGCCACAATAGTTGCACTTTGGACTGTTGAAAGTCGATGTGCTATAACTAAAACCGTCCATCCTTTCATCAATTGGTCCATGGCATCCTGATTAAATACAAGCAAGGGAATTGTTAAGGAAGAAAATAAGATCAGATGAAAAATCAAGAGTAATGGAAGAACAAAGAGGCTATCATGGTTCGGGTCATGGTATCACCTGAACTAGGTATTCACTCTCTGCATCCAAATCACTTGTAGCTTCATCCAAAAGAAGTACACGAGGATCCATCAGTAATGCCCTTGCTATTGCAATCCAATGTTTTTGACGTCTTGACAGCCTCACACCACACTCTCCAACAAGTGTATTGTACCTTCCGTAAAATTTGGATACAAAATCATGGGCATTGGCCATTCTCTACAATTTGTTGAGCTAGAAGTGGACAATGTTTCAAATTTAGGAGAATCCCATATTCATTGAAATAGTCAAATGAAGCAACTAATTTTACTCTCAATTTGACAATACAAGTCGCATGCTTCTAGTTCAAATCATATCAGATTTAAAACATGTCTAAAGGTTTTTGAAACATAAGGAAGCATTTTCAATGTCAACAGTGATGGCTTTGCCTTTTAGTCCATATAGAATATTGTCTGCTACTGAGCAGTTGAAAAGAACAGGTTCCTGGCTCACAATACTTACCTGCAAAATTTTCCAGTTGGTTTTAAATGAGTGCATGAAAATCAACCTTGCTTCCAGGTTGGTACTTTCCCTTGAAAAATCGAGTATAGTAAACGTGAAAGGAGATTGCCACTCGTTTATATCTTCTAATGATGCCTAATTATAGTAGGCACTCGCATTAACAGGTGCAATAGATGAACAAATATTAGATAATATCGACACATCGTTCATTGTTGATTCGAAACATGGTGCACCTCCTGGCTCATCAAACAAGTCTATAGTCATTGCCTGCAACCCAACAGTGCCTCCACACAATCGTGGTTGATGCCTAGACGACAAAAACCATACATTATTTAAACTTGTCTACTCTCAAACATTTTGAATACTCCATTGGACCCAAATTTAACAGAACCCCAAATCGAAATTACCTATACTCCTATGGACCCAAATTTAACAAATTCCCAAAACAGAACCAGATTATACGATTGGCTCATCCAAGGAGAGTCAAGATGGTTGCACAGCAAATCAAGAGGGAGATAGCAGATATGCTTTTGAGGGACAAGATATTACAGTAGGCCATTCTTCCAGAGACTGCACTCGGAACAGACAAGTACTTATACTCACTAACAACAATCAGTGATGTTGAAGTGTCAGTCTGCCAAAAAGGTACATTTATATTATGTAATTTTCTCAATCTTTTCTTGCCAGCTTTCTGCATAATCAGAACTAAATTCTTTTCAGGACTCTCATTTGATGTCAAACATCTCTCCATTGAAAAATATGTGACTTGAGATTGCTGATTACGGCTATGCATAGCCTGTAACGTATGTTGATGTTGCTTGTATAATGATGGCATTTCAGGTAAACTAGAAAAAGCATTGTTGAGACATTCACTGGACACTTTTGAAGCCATTTCTTAGATTTCTGCACTGGCAGCTTCTAGTCCAACAGAACCCAAATTGTGGTCAGCGACAGTTTCCCTCGCCTTCTCCAGCACAAACTGCAAGTGAAAGAAATTGTTAGAGAGACGTGTGTGAGTTTGAGAGAGTATGACAACGATGATGAAGATAGAGAGATACATACCAAGGTATTGTTAGGCGTTTCATAATACCATCCATTAACAAATGCTGGGAATATAGCCTGGGCTGCCATGACAAAAATAAGCATCGCTTTCACTCCCATCCATTCAAGGAGAAAAAATGGTTTCCTTAAACCTCAAATATCAATCTGAAAAATCAACAAAATCAACAAACACCGTAAGGGAGGAATGCAATGTCATTGCAAAATTGGATATTCATTTCAATAGATTTATTTTGCAATGGGGATTCATATACACTTCAGGTTAGGTTCATCAAATAGGGCTTATATATGTTAATGAAAAGGATGTCTTCTCCTCTAGAGAAAAGATACGCAACCAGGGAAACTAATAGGGGCAGGAAAGTGTTAACAGAAGATCTTATCTGAAAAATGAAAATTTCCTAAATGATTTAGGTTTCTGAAGTAAGAAAAGCTAGCGCAATGAATGATTCCATGATTTAGAGTTCTGCAAATAAGCAAAGCTAGGGCAATGAATGTACTGACCTGGAGGGAGTTGGAGCAGACGGATTCTAGAGTTAATGAGAGTCTGGTAAAGCTCCATCTCAGCGGGAGAGAAGAATGCATAGGCAGAGAAGTGATAGTCATTCAGGGACCTGCAACCATCGTGCACTCCATTAACATCGATCATGTTAAATTTGTGAAGTAAAGCAGAGGCCATGGAAGTAACTATGAAAGGATCGAAAGGAGGAGGCAGGGGACAACTCTACATATCCCACCACAATGATGATCTTCCTGCGGCTGTTACCTCAATATTCTTCTTCTTGTCAATTCCTGCCTACTAGTATTGACGATCAGAAAATGGAATGTAATAACACTTCCAAGGAGATTGATCTCACTTCAAAGTAAACGAGAGCTGAAAGGTTGAGAGGGATTGATCGACGGTTTAAGTTTTCGTAATCGTCTAATATCTAATCGTAGGGTGTCCAAGGATGATAAGTAGGTAAAGAGGGATGCCTTACGGCCTAATTATATAATTGTATGATCCACTTAAAAAAAATTAATGTGATTTTTTTCGAAAATGTTTTAAATATTCAATCCAAAAATTTTCAGACAACTTAATAAGTAAATTTTTTTTTTCTAAATCTTTGTTTTCACAACCCAATTATATGGCACAGCCCAAAGATGCATAATTCTGTGATTTTTTTTCTTGTACTTTTTACCGAGATAAGTTCAAATCAAAGTTTCAGGTATTCGAACTTCTCCACAAACTCAAAAAAATAAATTATCAAAAAGATCGAAACGTGAAGGGATCTAAGATTTTTACCTTTTTAACAGGAATTTTTCACTTCAGGGACGTCTGATTAAACTTGAATATCTGCAAAATAGAGCAGTTCGTGAAAACTTAACCGATACCAAATTTGACAATCGAACAACCATGAAAAACAAATCTAAGATTTTTACCTTTTTAACAGGAATTTTTCACTTCAGGGACGTCTGATTAAACTTGAATATCTGCAAAATAGAGCAGTTCGTGAAAACTTAACCGATACCAAATTTGACAATCGAACAACCATGAAAAACAACCAGAAAACATACCCAAAGATGTTCGCACCATAACAGTAAGAGCTATACAGATGCCCTTATTGTAGGCACTACTAAGATTACATTGAAAACACAAATTCTACCGTCGTAAAAAATGCTCTGAATCGATAAAAGAGAAACCGATGACATGCGAAATTCTACAAAAATAATCCAAACTCATTACCACTGCCATCTCTAGCCCTCTTTGAAGCAGGAAAATTGAAGTCTACCCTCTTCACGAAAACAAGATCAAAAGGAAGTCTTAAAGACAAAATAAAAGGGATTTTGTAAACCCTCCTTAACATTAAGAGATTTCTTTAAGATCTGCAGCAATACGAGCATATAAAATCTGCAACGAAAGGTCTAGGGCTTCATGAATGATGAATGCTTCAAAGATATAAAGATATAAACAACTCTATGTAGAAGAATTATATGAAAGATAAACTGCGGGTGGAGGGTTTCTGGAATTCTCAAAAAAGAAGGTGCAAAGATTGTTAAATCCATTGG
The DNA here is from genome assembly GCA_000404065.3 of Pinus taeda. Lineage (NCBI taxonomy): Eukaryota > Viridiplantae > Streptophyta > Pinopsida > Pinales > Pinaceae > Pinus > Pinus taeda. Next base: position 4,195 of record APFE031464775.1, on the reverse strand, counting down.
ATATGAATTTCCCAACCTGCAAAGAACACAAAACTCAATGACGAGAAAATGAAGTTCCAAAAATAAATTGAAAAGTTGTTGACAAAGTCCAAAGAAGTGGTAAATGGAGCAAATTAAAGGTCGGATTCCCTCACAGCAAAACGCTGGAACTCCACCTGCAAATGACAAGGCCTCCAGACATTTCAAAAGGAAGTATTAAAAGACAAAATAAAAGGGATTTTGTAAACCATTCTTAACGTTAACGTTAAGATATTTCTTTAGGATCTACAACAATACGAGCATATATAATCTACAACGAAAGGGTCTAGGGCTTCATCAATGATGAATGCTTCAAAGATATAAACGACTCTATGTAGAAGAATTCTAAAAGAGATATACTAAGGATGGAGGGTTTCTGGAATTCTCAAAGATGAAGGTGCAAATATTGTTAAATCCCTTGGATAAGAATTTCTCAACCTGCAAAGAACACAGAAATGCAGAACACAGAATTCAATGACCAGAAAATGAAATTTCAAAAATAAATTGAAAAGTTGTTGACAAATTCAAAAGAAAAGGTGAATGGAGCAAATCAAAGGCCAGATTCCATCAAAGAAGAACGCTGCAACCCCACCTGCAAATGACAAGGAAGTATTAAAAGGAAAAATAAAAGGGATTTTGTAAAACATCCTTAACATTAAGATATTTCTGTAGGATCTATAGCAATACGAGCATATAAAATCCACAACGAAAGGTCTACGGCTTCGTCAATGATGAATCCTTCAAAGATATAAACGACTCTATGTAGAAGAATTATAAAAGAGATAAACTAAGGATGGAGGGTTTCTGGAATTCTTAAAGATGAAGGTGCAAATATTGTTAAATCCGTTTGATAAGAATTTCTCAACCTGCAAAGAACACAGAATTCAATGACCAGAAAACGAAATTTCAAAAATAAATTGAAAAGTTGTTGACAAATTCAAAATAAGACTTAAATGGAGCAAATCAAATGCCAGATTCCTAAAAAGCAAAACGCTGCAACGCAGCCTGCAAATGATAAGGCCTCTAGACATTTCAATGAAGGAATAATTTAACCTTCTTTTTTCCAGCACATAATTCAGATTATGGTAATACTGTGTTCATCTGCTATATTTCCAGTACATAATTCAGATTATGGTAATAATGTCTTGATTCTAACCTTTAAAAAATGAGTAAAATCAAAACAAAATGTTGCAACCTCACCTGCAAATGATAAGGCCTCCAGACATTTTAATTGAACCCTCTTCTTCTTTCCAGAACATAATTCAGGATATCCTCATTTTTTTCATATTAATACACAGAATCAAGACATACGGGACTGGCTAGGTAGACAGATGGGCTGCGCTGGGTAGACGGACTGATTAGGTAGACAGATAGGCTGCGCTGGGTTTTACTGTTTTTTAATGAATTTTTGAACAGCAAAGAATTGTTGAATCGTCTAACAATAAATCTAAAGATTAGGACAAATAGACATTTAGGAGAGTTCATTTCAGAAGGAACACCTTACAACATAAATATTAAAATAATGTGATTCTTTTCATGGGATCGTTTTGGATGGTGTGGGGTCGCTCAGTTTCCTAATGAGTGGACACCGCGATGGCTCGGGCCTGGAAACTTCGTTTCATGCATCGCTACTTTTTCTTCCACAGATTTATGGAATCCACTTGAACTTGAACATGGGATTTTACTTATTGGTATTTAATTCAATCTCTGTATCCACTTGAACTTGAACATGGGGATTTTAATTATTAGTATTTAATTTGGAGTTGATACTTGTTTTTAAAAAAATATTTTAAATAAATAAAATAATGTTAATAGTAATAAAAACATAAATGATTATATGTATTTGGTTAAATATTGTTGTTGCAATAATTTATTTGGTTTGTTATTAAATAGAGAGGTTTATTCTACAATATAGTAAAAGAAATGATTGTGTAATTGTCAATGCTCAATTAGAATTGACACAATGTCTTTAAAAAATATTTTAAATTAAGAAAACAATTGTCATTATAATAGATAACATAAATGATTATAAGTATTATTTCAATATCTATTTTAAATAATATAATTTTATATGATATTGAAGAGGAAAAAAAAAACCTTTCTATTTCTCTTATACATATTTTAATATACACTTTAAAGAAAATGTGTGTGCATATATATATATATATATAGAGAGAGAGAGAGAGAGAGAGAGAGAGATAAAGAGAGAGAGAATGTGTATGTAAATATATGTGTGTTAATGTTGATTTTCAATGAAAAATCACACATGGTCTATATCTAAAAATTACACACGGCATATATATAGAGAGACAGAAAACCACTATAGATCCATCTAAATCACAAATTTATCAAGCACTAAAAGGGATTATATCTCAAATCTTTTTTCAATCTTTTCATTCTAAAAAGAGGTTATAATATAATGAGGTTTGATCATCTTCGTTGTTAGTAGATCCATGGTTTAAATGGATCTATATTGGTTGTACAATGCAGAGGGAAATATGTAATTCCATCCATGCTCAACTTAGAGTTGATGTCTCCCCCAAAAAAATATTTTAATTAAAAAAAACAATGTCTGTTATAATAAAAACCAAAAAAATTATAGGTATTTAGATAGTTTTAATTAAAAACATTATGAAACATCATTCTCATCATGCTCACTTGGTCTTTCACTCTTGGAGTTTTAAATAAAATATTTGGATATCTATTGTTATGCTTCTTTACCTGCAAAGCAATACCGAACCAAGAATATGCGCGGAAAAATACCGAGAACACCGAATATGTTAAGAAAATATACCCAGAACACAGAATAGCAAAGATTTTATTACTCAAAGAGAAATGTTCACAGGCCTCTTCGAGGGGGCAACCTCCAATAGAGCAGAGCTCGATTACAAAACAAGACACGATGCTCCTCGCAGGGAGTCTCTATCCTTTATATATGACTCCTATATGCAATACCACGGGCCAATACCGTGGGTTATATTAATACCATCTATCTAATACTACCGCCCATTTAACCTTTACAACTAATTGTGGTCCCATTTGCAACTAACTGGGTTAACCACTTCAAATATTAATATGGGCTTTATTGACTCTTGACTATGACGTGATCCCATGACATGAATAAGGGGGTTAGGGTGGGACCCTAACATGCCCTCCCCCTTAAGACTAGCCTTGTCCTCAACGCTGAAGCTGCGGAAACTGCTGAAGAATAGTGGCTAGTTCCCAAGTTGCATCTTCCAGAGAGGTGTCTTTCCATTTGACGAGGACCTCTTTAATCATGCGGCCGCGCAGGTGCTTGTCTCGTGTGTCTAGAACCTGTTCCGGTTGAAGCCAGATTGACCCTTCCTCGTCCAACTCCGGTAGAGTGGTTTGAACTCGGAAATTGTTCCCAATCACTTTCTTGAGGCACGATACATGGAAAACTGGGTGGATTTTTGCTGTAGGTGGCAAAGACAACTTGTAAGCCACTTCTCCAATGCGCTGAAGTACTTGGTATGGTCCATAGAATTTGGGAGAGAGTTTCTGACATCCCTTGTCTTTGAGTGTTGTTTTCTTATATGGTTGGAGCCGTAAAAAGACCTGATCCCCTTCTTGAAAGTGGTGCTCTGAGCGATGCTGGTCTACCTGTTGCTTCATGCGGTTCTAAGCTTGATGAAGATTCTCTCTAAGATGGGCGAGCATAGTTGCACGGTGTTGTAGGAGTTGATCCACTGCTTGGACTTTTGAGCATCCCTTGAGATATGAAGTAGGTTAAGGCGGGAGTTGACCATATACTGCTTCATAGGGGTCATTTTGGTGGTGGCATGATAGTTGGTGTTATACCACCATTCTGCCAGAGGAAGCCACTGTACCCAAAGGTGTTGTTTTTCTGAAGTAAAACACCTAAGGTAGGTTTCTAGACATTTGTTGACGGCTTCAATTTGACCATCTATTTGTGGATGGTAGGAAGTATTGAGTTTGAGTTGAGTGCCTTGGAGTCTGAAGAGTTCCTACCAAAAATTGCTAGTGAAGATCGCGTCGCGGTCGGACACAATAGAAATAGGCATGCCATGCAATTTGAAGATTTGATCCATGAAAGTTTGAGCAACCAAGGTTGGTGTAAACGTGTGGGGAAGAGCGCAAAAATGAGCATACTTCGACAATCGGTCCACAACCACCATGATGACTGACTTGTTCC
>APFE031464773.1:144275-158273 GCA_000404065.3 Pinus taeda | reverse complement strand
ATCTCACTAGATTCTCTTGAGTCTGAGAGTGACCCTCCTATCCCTGTTGGTCAAGAGGGTCCTTCTTCGGTACTGTAGAGCAGGGGGGCAATCATACGATTCCCCCACCAAGTAGTTCGATCGTTTCCTTTGAATGGAGTCATTTGACTGAATTCTGCCTTCCATCCTATGTGCCTTTCTAGATTACAGTACATGCCTATGATAAGGTAGTACCTGGCACTGTCTTGGATGAGGGTGCATCAGTTAGTGTCATGCCTTTCAGTATTTGGCAAGCTTTGGGCTCCCCATAGCTTGTGCCAGTCACATAGAATTTGTTGGCGTTTGACGGAGGAACCTGCCAACCCTTAGGGATCCTTCCAACGTTTCGTGTTACTTTGGGAGGCAAAACCATCTATATAGATGTCATGGTTGTCCAAGGTGCTTTAGATTTCAGGCTTCTCCTTGGCCGTGACTATGTTTATGCCATGGGGGTCCTCGTCTCTTCACTTTTTCGTGTGGTTTGTTTTCCACATGACAGAAGAGTGGTGACCATATATCAATTATCATTCTTTAGTCCCCTAGTGCCTCCTGCGCAGCTGTCATCCCCTCTTGGTTCTTGCTGGCAAGCAATACCTTCTTTGTCACAGGTCAATTATGTGGCTACCCATTCCGTCTCCGCCTCTGCTGATGATCATGCAGATGGTCTCGTATGTCATGCATTGGGGGCATTGGAACCCGATCTGTCATTAGTGCCTCATGACATGTATTCCTCCCAGAGTGCGTCCCTTCCATCCTGCGAAGACCTCTTAGGAGCCATGTTCTCATATGGCCAATGAACCACGAAGTGACGAGGATAGTTTGTTCTTGTCTCAACCTCATTAAAAAATGAAACCAGGTGTCCTGAGGATAGTTCTGATCCTGTGTCAACCTCATTTAAAAACGAAATAAGATGTACAAGGATAGTTTGTTCCTATCTCAACCTCGTTAAAAAATGAAACCGGGTGTCCCGAGGATAGTTCTGATCTTGTGTCAACCTCGTTAAAAAATGAAACAAGGCATACGAGGATAGTTTTTTCCTGTGTCAACCTTGTTAACAAATGAATCAAGGAGTAACGAGGATAGTTTGTTCCTATCTCAACCTCATTAAGAAATGAAAATAGGGGTGATGAGCATAGTTCCTGACCTTGTGTCAAGATCGTTAACAAATGAAACAAGGAGTCTTGAGGAAAGTTCTTGATCTTGTGTCAACCTCATTAAAAAATGAAACAACTCCCTTTCCAAATCGAGTCTTTGATGAAGATCTTATAAAATCCAAGTCGAGTCTTTCCAAGGTCTTGAAAGTGAACCTTCATTCCATCCACCTCGTTGAATGCAATGAAGCTTGGGGGGCATGTACCTCAATTTGCGTCATTATGCTGGGGTCATGCAAACTTATAACAAGCATAGTTTTTCATTTCAAGCTTGTGTAAACATGACACCGAATCCAAGCAGAGTTCTGGTTCAAGCTTGTGTAAAAATGAACCCATACCTAATTTACATATCGTGATTGGCATTTATCCACTAAATTCTACTAGATGAGCCTTGGTTGTTTCATTCCATTGCCACCATCTCTTTGGCTGATCATATGCTTTCACTTGGTTGTTTTTCCTCTCCTAAGGAACCGCAGTAATGAGTGGTTTTATTAGCTAGCCTATTGACCATTACATGTTTTGAGCAGTTCCACTATTGCTAGAACCAGTTGCTACCCTTTATACCACTCGTTCCTCTAGGACGAGTCTCCTTTAAGCTCTTTTCTAACTCGTAAAAGATGAAAAGATTGCTGAGTATTTTTTCCTTTTTGACTCATTAAAGAGAATAAAAATGGAGGTCTGCTTTCAGCTCTTTTTCGATTGTTTAAAGATGAAAAGATTGTCAAGTTTTCCCTTTTAACTCATTAAATGGAACAAGAGGTGGTCTGCTTTAAGCTCTTTTCCGACCATATAAATGTGAAAATATTGCTGAGCTTTTGTCATTTCGGGCTTGCTATTGGTTACGAAGCGACATGGTTTTGATCACTTTTCTACTTTTTCGGGTCGAGGTCACTAATCATGAAAAGTACTCCTTGATCGTAATGGTCAAGCGGTTCTTTCGAGTATCATTTTATACTTTTTCGGGTCGAGAGACACAAATCTATGAGAAAGGACCCCCTTGGAGTTTTCTTTTCCATGTCTTTTTCAAACTCTCTAAACATGAAAAAGGCTCCAAGTTTTGCCTATGTCAGACTCATTAAACCCTAACGCCATTGGACTCATCACCATGACCAGACTCGAGCTTCTCCTCCCTAGGGCTCATTAAACTATTACTAGGTTGGATTCGACTGAAGGTAGAACTTATATTGCAAGCATATGCTATCCCCTTCAAGCTTGTTTTAAAAAATAATTGGGATACTCGCCAGCAATGGTGGGGGAAATTTGGAAGTTGTCATTGGTTATCTGCAATAGCTAGTCACTCTTAAACATCGACACTTTTGCTTCTTGTCGAGTTGGGATATCCATACATCGTCATTTGTCCTTCCGCAGTTTTGGGTTGCCATTTAGCCTCATCCCATCTAATCCATGCTGTCTCCATCAAGCCTCTGATCCCTTGGTACCTGAATGCTACCACCCTCTAGAGTCATGTCGCTGACATTTTCAAGAGTATAATCCATCTTCAGTTTATATCCTTATCTCCTCCTCTGATACTTTGTTTCACCATCTACCGCTTGTTCCTTATCTCGTGTCACTGATGGGGGAAACATTATGGCCCTCGTGCGATGGATCATCTCCTATCGACATTAGCTCATTATCCAGGAGATTGATCTAAAGATCCCCTTTGGTACCTTGGAGCTTGCATGCCTCAATGGAAACTTCTTTGTGCTTGACGATTGACTTTCACCATTGGCTGTCGATTGGGTGATTCCATGAGTGTTCAACTTCAAATCATTCTTCACACTTCATGGATTGTACTAGACAGTACCTTGAGAACGATTGGCATTATTGGTGGTTTCTCTCGTGCTTGTTAATGGTTTCCATCATCGACTGATAATCAAGCGACTTTCTATCATGCTCGACTTGAGCACATCTGCTCGCATGCTAGAATTTGTACTATGCTCGGATAGGTTCAAGACCCCGAACTCAAATTACACATGTTTGGGCTGTGTGGATTAGTTTGTGATTACATGACTTGTTGATGGATGGCTGCGACCATACCTGAGTCTTCATGGATGGCTACGACCATACCTTTGTCATTATATATGGTCTTACTAGCTGGATGGCTGCATCCATACCACAGACCTAGATCGTATGTCTTTTGGATGGCTGCGCCCATGCCCAAACTATATGTACTTCACTATCAGAGATATCAGTTGTATTTGTACCTGCAGGCTCTTCCAGATGGTGTTCCAGCTCAGTCAATTTCGTAAAGCCTTTCACCCCTCCCACTCTCTCGGGCTTCATACTTTAGGGGCCATCTGTTACATAGTAATTTGTCACTACCTTCACCCCAATCCTTCTACTGTGTCATGTGTCCAAGTAAAACATGCTCATACTGAACAAATTCTCTCTTATGCTGCCAATTGACCCACTTTTCCTAAGTTTTCTGCCACATTACAAGAATTCGCTTAATATACGTGATGAATAGTGGTCGTAAATAGTCCAGCTGCACTTCTAGCGTGGAAGTACATCTATTTCCCGAGACGATCTGATTTCATGCTCCGGTAGGAGGCTATTTTCTATCTTTAGCGACAGTCTGACTGGCTACATTGCCTACTAGCGATGTCAGTGCTAAAGCTTAGTTATATACTCGCAATGATCCAGATTGGGCAAATTTGTTCCAACAGTCAGCCTTCGGGATGTCTCTAGACCTAGTTGTTGGCATAGTTTGTGTCGGCCTTCCTCCTCTGGTATGGCAGTTTCAACATTTGTGCTACCTTCCTTGGGGATAAGCTCTCTCTTCCACCTTTCATGAAGCCTCCTTCTCCTATTTAAACACTCACCTTTGATATGATCAGCTAGTTGGTAATTTCTTGGATTGAGTAGTGATGTTAGTGCTTTTGAGTTCGATAGATAGCTGATGTGGGTGTGACAAGTGTGGGATTGTTGATAGCTTGTGGAAGGTTGTGAAGTGCCCTTAACTTTGTGTTAAAACTTATGAGTGAGAGAGAGGTTTTTTATGTTGGGAAGATCCATCTTCAAAGAGTGAATGCTTGAGAAATACACTAACTAGATCCTCTAAGAAGGCTTGCGACGTCAAGACTCTGTTGTAAGCCTGCTCTTATTTCATTATTAATACAATCAATGATGTTTTCCTATGTCTTGTGTGTATTTTACTTGCTAGCTCATGACTTCTTGACTTTGTGAGTAAATAGATCATTGTTGTTTTCCGGTTATGTGCTTTGTTATATTTCCTTTGCATTGTTTCAGGTTAATCACTCATTGAGGAGAAGGAAGTGAAAGTTGGAGCAGTGCAACAGAACTCCATCGACCACCAGTTGAGGTTGGCCTCCAACTATGATTATTTAAGGGAATCTATGGTTGATCTGTCCTTGCTGTGACTAGACCCACTATAGGGCTAGAGGGGTTTCTTCTGTCCACAGAGGGAACACTTTCCAACATCATAGGGTGTCTATCTTCTCATTGGCCATAGCTTGAGCTCCGGTTTATACCATGCACAGATCTGGTGCACTTGTCATTACTGTGAAGAAAAAATTTGGGACCACCAAAAATTTTGGCACTGACAAGTGAATGGTACCACCTTGTGTAGCCCATCGACCTAATTCTTATGGGCTAGGTCTCCTATAAGCATCTAGGGGGGTCTCAGACTGAAAATTTAATTCTACCCAATGTCTTGCGAGAATCATGCCCAGGTATAGGAGCCACACAAATAGTCAAATCTGTCGGCGAAACCCTCAACTGCAGAGTATGAGTAGGAATGTGGTAGTGATTGAACCCCTGCTGCTAGATATAAATTGTGGATCTGATTGTTGCGATTGATACAAAACCCAAACTGTTGGATCTGAATGGTGGATCTGATAGATCTAATTGGCAGATCTAATAGATTTGAATGGCGGATCTGATAGATCTAAATGACGGAACTGATTGTTGCGGCTGTGACAAAACACAATTTGTTAGATCTGATCTAGCAAAGATGATGCGTAATCTAGAGAGAGACAAGGGAACTATGGTCTCAAGGAGTGTTAGGTCCTACAGATTGCAATATACATAAGGTTCTGACAGTAGTACTCGACCCAATCTTTCAGGGCACTAACCAAGGAGGATCAACTGTACCCTTAGCCATACAACCCAACTACCCTATTGTACGTGCGAGTAATCTCCCTGAGTACTATTCTCGGTGTACTGTAGTAGCAAGATGACCGACAGTTTATCTATGGCGATGTTTCAAGAGAGTATAAGGGGATTCTTTTATACCTAGAGGGTACTTCGATTACAGTTCATGTGCGGTTCTGTCTAATGCTCAACTACTCAAAGGGGTACCCACAGGGGTTACAAGGGAGTCCAACAAGTGTGACCACCTCTTGTATTTCCTGCATGCATGCCTCCCCAAATTTGTAGGTTTATGCGCTCAACGATAGATCCCGTGGTTTAAAGATGTTGGAACACATCTTTAGCCAAAAAAAATTATGCTAAAAATGGAGATCCCATCAGCCCTGGAAAGTGCTTTGATACCACTTGTTATGCTCTTGACCTACGAGAAGATACCAGAATACCAAATATGCGAAGAAATATACCCAGAAAATAAAACAATAAGAAATAACAACATGTTTTTTATTATTTAGAAAGGAAAGCAATGTTCACTTGCCTCTTTGAGGGGTCAACCTCCAATAGAGCTGGGCTTAATTACAAAATAAGACATGACACTCGTCAAGGGGAGTCTCTATCCTTTATATAGGATTCATACATGCAATACCATGGCTCAGTACCATGGTTCTTATTAATACCATGGCCCATTTGCAACTAACTGTGGTCCCTTCTTTAAATGCAGGTCAACCACTTACAATTATTAATATGGGCTTTATTGACTCTTTAACTAACTATAACTATGACTCGACCTTATTACATAAATAAAGGGGTTAGGGTTGGATGTTAACAGATAATTTACCAAGCCTAAATCTAAGGCTCAGTCAATCATTGGATTTAAAGAGATTACGATGCTACCAGGTGAGACTCCTTGGGAGCTGGATAAGAGGATGAAATGTATGATTCGTGAAGCCAATATAAATCTGACATATGGAAAACATCGCGAGTGGTTTGTAGCTTCGCTACTACCACATTTAAGAAGTTCCATATTGTAGTAGAAGATAACAACTCAGGCAGAGGCATTAGAGATTTCTATGAGGCTACATGAGACCGTGATGGAGGATCCTAACTTAGGACTTCAGAAAATCCACGCACAATTGAAGAATATGTGCCTTGAGATGCAGAGTTTGAAATAGGATAGGACTGTTCAACAAGAAGTGTGCAAAGAAGTGGGGTGTGTAAAATGCAAGAGCTAGGGTCATGACAAAGACCACTGCCCAATTTTTAAAAATTATCTTGTAGGATGAGGACCGATGCCTTTAAGGCTAAAAGCTCAAGAAGGACCTAGTGTATCACCTTCTTTATGGTGTGTGATCTGTTAAATAGTTGGAAAACATGCCATGGACAATTGTCACTTGTTACAGAAGTATATGCAAAATTCACAACAGTTGTTTTGCAACTTTTGTAGGTCGGTGGGACATGACGAGCACACTTGTAGAAGCTATGAGTTGACAGTGGATAGAAATCCCAACTACTGAGTATAGGCTGAAACGTGGCCCCTTAACTAGAATGCAGGAATGACACAAATAGGATTTTAGGGGTGCAGACGAGGCTGAGGTAGAGGAGGACCTAGAAGAGGTTGTAGACAGTTGATTTGCTACAATTGAGAAGGCTAGGACATTATGCCTGTGATTGCATGAATCCAATGCACTCGTCGTGTTTGTATTGCACGTTGTTTGATCATGAGATAGAAGATTGTCCTACACTGATAGCTAGGATACATGACAAAGGAGCGCTACCACCTCCCCCGACTTAGAACCTGTAGATGATGAGGTCTAAGCCATGCGAGGAAGATCCGAATGTGAACATTGTGCTCTGAAGTGGAATCGCGATGGGAGATAGCAAAGGAAAACAACCAAAAGATAGTACTTGTGTTTGAAAAGCTCCAGCAAAAGAAGCAAAGTTTGATTTGGAGCACACTTGGGAAACCTTCATGGAAGCTAAGAAGAGCTTCGCTGATGCCTCCACTTCAGGAAGAAAAGAAAAACTAGAGTCGGAAATGGACCTGTCTATGCTTAGAACGTTCTTGGAAACCTGTATGAAGTTATTGCATGATAATAAGGTTTTGAAAGGGTTTTAGGAACTCAACAATAGATGCGTTGGGACTATGCCAGGAGAACCACATGCAGTCCAAAAGATTGGAAAGCATCAGACAAGGATGGGACGAGAAATGAGGCTAACCGCGTAGATCAAAGAATATGAGATGGATCAAGTCATCCTGGATTTGGGATTGGATGCAAATGTTCTGCTGAAATAGACATGAGAGTGAATGGGAAGACCCATGCTGTAGTAGTCTCCAATTCAGCTAAGGATGGCGAACTAGAAAAAAATGGTACCCATGGGGCAAGTGCAAGGAATAACTATGGATATTGAGGGAGTGAGCGTGCTAGTTGATTTCAAAGCGATGGAGATTTTTGATGACAATAATCCCTACCCCGTGCTCCTAGGAATTGACTGGGCCATTGACATGAATGGGGTAATTAATCTAAAAAAGTGCAAAATGATCTTTGAAAAGAAGTCACTATGCGTAATTATACCCCTGGACCCTACTGAAGGATCACGCTATACAGAGCTAGTCTACAACTATGAAAGTGATGATGATCTGGATTACATATATAAGATCACATTGTGAGACCAAGACTGGGTGAACCCCACCATGGATGGGTGGATTGCGTGGGAGTACAAAAGCTCCTACACTTCAGATTCTGATGAAGAAGTAGAACAATGGCAGAATTGGTTACATGAAGTAACTATGCTGAACTGAAATATGATGACAAGGTCGCTGCACTATGTATCAACATAAGTAAGAGATATGCATACTTATGATGATCTAAATGAGGTAGATACCTTCTTGGATGCATTTGAAGGGGAGGTGCTAGAAAAGCAATGCTTCCAGGCCTTGGACTGGGTACTACGCGCTATGCCCGCGAGATGGTGGGGTACGCACAAAGGAAGCTTTGATGATTGGCACAAATGTAGGAGAATGATGTGCACATGATTTGGGAAGTGTAAGGTGTGACTGACAGACAAGTATGACGGGCAGGATGATCTGCACGTGCATCTGGCCAAGTGGACACAGGCTTATGGAGAAAAGCCACAACCTAAGTGGTGCACCTGTTATGTCATACCCTAGATGTTATACCAATGAACTGGTATATAGAAATAGAGCTCCACGATGGGACAAGTGAATGGGATATCCTACGCAAAGGGTTCATGATGACCTTCAGTTTTGAGGATGGCTAGGATAGTATTGATGAAGCTCTACAAGAGGTAAAAGTAGCCATCTTTAGGATACCACAGGAGCTAGTAGAATTGATTCAACTTGAATGGGCTACTCTGTTGAGCTGCACGCTAGAATATTATAATGTAATTGTTGAAGATGAGGATGAGGATCCATGGAATATTAAAATTCCAGAAACAAAAGGCCACCACGAGGTTCATGGACTACAAATTGAGAACCCTGATATAACCATGCCGGTGAAAACTTTGGTACAGAGGCAAAACTTAAATTCCTAAATATCGAAGACTACTATGATGAATCGACGATGGATAACATTGCTAAATTAATCCATAAATATCAAGACTTATTCCCAACCAATTTTACATATATGAAAGGAATAGTTGGAAATTTAGGAGTAATGAAGATCATGTTAAAGCCCGGCATGAAACCAGTTAAGAAGAGGCCTTACTGCTTAAATCTGAAATACAAGTAGAAGGTCTGTGTAGAACTAGACAAAATTCTCACAACAGGCATCATTGAGCCTGTGGAAGAATTCAATTGGGTAAGCCCAATGGTGGTACTAGAGAAGAAGCAGAAGGATGAGATAAGGATATGCATGGATCTCAGAAAATTGAATGACGCTTGTGTGAATGATCCATTCCCAACTCCTTTCATGGATGAAGTGTTGGAAAATGTAGGAGGTCAGAAAGCATATTCTTTCACTGATGGGTTCTCAGGGTACCACAAGATCAAAATCACAATGAAGGATAGGAGCAAGAAGACCTTAGCGACTAAGCCAGGTTGCTTTCAATATACTATCATGTCATTTGGATTGAAGAATTCCCTTGCTAGCTTTTCGTGCGTGGTTGTTGCGGCATTTAGGGAATATATTCAAAAGTTCTTGGAGGTCTATTTTGATGACTAGACTGTATTTGGGCTGGTTAGGTGCCATGTAGTGAACTAGAGCTTGATGTTGGATACCTGCTGAAGATACAAAATCACAGTCAACCTCAAGAAGTGTTTATTCCTCATTCATTTTGGGAACCTATTGGGGCATGTGGTTTGTAAACAAGGGCTGATGGTAGACCCTGCAAAGGTCGTGGTGATTCTAAATTTGAAAGTGTCGAGAAGTGTGAAACAACTATGTAGCACTCTAGGACATACGTGATAATACAAAAATTTTATCAAAGCCTATGCCCAGATCACTGTGCCGATGGAAAAATTGTTGAAGAAGGATGTCACATTCCACTGGAATGATGATTGTAAGAAAAGCCTGGATATATTGAAAGAAAAGATGGCTACTGCGCCTATTCTAGTCTTCTTGAATTGGAAGAATGAGTTCCATGTACATGTCGATGAGTCATGTATAGCGTTGGGGGAAGTACTGATGTAGGATGGTGGAGAAAGCTTGGATCACCCTATCACATTTGCAAGCTGCAGATTATCCAAAGCTGAGAAGAACTATTCCACCATTGAGCGTGAGGGACTAGATATGGTATATGCACTCCAGAAGTATTGACACTACTTGCTAGGAGGCCACTTTAAGATATATACAGATAACTCTGCGCTAAAGTACCTGTTCAATAAGCCTGTGTTGGGAGGGTGCATTTGTCGATGGCTTTTATTATTTCAAGAATATGATTTCGAAGTTGTTGTGAAGCCTAGATGATTGAACACGGGACTAGATCACTTATCGCGCATTGAGACTAAGGAGGAACTTATTAATTTGGAGGAAGGATTACCAAACATGCAACTCTTTGATGTGCGTGTAGCAGATGTACATTTTGAAGATATAATTCACTTTCTAACAACTAGAATTGTGCCAAAAGAATACTCTGTCCAATAGAAAAAGGAATTAGTGGTGCGCATGACAGATTTCTTTGTCATTTCTAGGAATCTATACAAGATGGGGAATGATGAAATACTGTGAAGGTATGTAACTGAATTTGAATGAAGCAGTATCCTCATGGATGCTCATGGGGGCATTGTGGGAGGACATTATGTGGGAAGAGCAACCACGCAGAAGATTCTACATGTCGCATTGTGGTGGCCAACCCTTCATTAGGATTCAAAAGCATATTACAAGGCATGTGATGTATGCCAGCAGATAGGAAGGCCATCGCAGAGGGAAGAAATGCCTTTGAATCCAAAAATGACATTGCAACCTTTCAGAAAGCCGATAATCGTTTTTGTAGGATCTATTAAACCTCAAGGGAAGATAGGTGCGAGGTATATTATCATTGCGATGGAGTATTTGACTCATTGGGCAGAAGCACAATCAGTGAAGGATTGCACAGGTGTGACTACCGTGAATTATTTATTTGAACACGTACTGACACAATTTGGATGTCCGAAGGCCTTGATGAGCGATCGCAGTTCACACTTCCTAAACAAAATGATCAGTGCATTGATGGAAGAGTTTCAGGTGTATCATCAGAAGAGAACATCGTATCACCCACACGCTAATGGGACAGTAAAAGCATTCAACAAAGTACTAGAAAATGCACTGACCAAGGTATGTAATGCGCAGCGAAGTGATTGGGACCTATGCATACCCACAATGTTATGGGCTTATTGGACGACATGCAAGAAATTGAGAGGACAAACACCTTTTAGGCTTGTCTATGGAGTGGAAGTTGTAATGCCAATGGAATACATCATGTCTAGTCTGCGCATAACAGTGCTCACAGATATGATGGATTGCGGAGCCCTGGAGGAGTGGCTTGTGCAGTTGGAGGAGCTCGAAGAAGAACAATTTTTGGATAGATTCCACTAGCAGGTCCAAAAGCAACGTGAAAAATCTTGGCACGATTGACATATTAAGCTATGCACATTCAAGGTAAATGATCTGGTATTGTTGTATGATAGTAAGTTTGATAAATTCCTAGGGAAATTTAGAATGCGTTGGTTAGGGCCATATGTTATTAAGGAGATTACAGATGGAGGCACAATACAGTTGGTCAAGTTAAATGGAGAGCCTTTCCCAGGAAAAGTGAATGGCAGTTGTTTAAAACCATACACAGGTGGCTCAACCACCTGACTAGCTGACGAAAGCACAGTCTTAGAGCTCTAGGCAACTGAAAGGAGGCGCCGGACTATAAAATACTCTACCCAGGGACTGTACGCAATAGCGAAGTGTCACAGGGTCCGTGATAGTGTGAGGGTAGCTGCGCTACCATGTGGGTCGGCCGGAAAATGATAGTTGCAGTCACTATTCACAATGTGATGCTTGGTTAGAGACCAAATGGAGCAAGTGACAGGCATTTAAGGTGAACTTTATGGGCTATATTCTTGAAAATCTACCACCAATCGAGCATTAATTGAATGAATGTGGGGGGAATGGTCGAATTCAAATTCAAAAGGTGCTATAAATTACAAAGGGTTGTCCAACAACCAACACTTGGCAATTTGAGGACTGAGTTTTTGCGTGCTCAGATATTCATGAACCGAGACTTGTTCAATCTTCTAAAAGTGAATTTGTTGCTTGAGAAATTACCAAAGACACTCAGAGAATTGTGGAATCGCACTATGGTAGCACCCGAGGAATCCATGGATATCGGAGCAATGACTGCCGAGGGAGCCACACAGGCAAATACGGAAGTGGAAGCCCTAGAGAGCGTCGAGATAGTCGCTGAGATCCCTAAATCACTGTGCACACCGAGACCTAAGAAAGATAAGCAGGCCATGGTACTGGTGCACATGTCACCTAGAAATCCGCTGAAGACTAAGCTCACCATGCAAGAAAAGGGGAAGGCTATTGATTTGGAGGCCGCTGAGGAAGAAGAGTTCGAAGAAATCCTAGTTGAGAAGGAGGATGTAGAGATGGAGGTCAAAACCCAAGGTGTGGAATCTCCCACAAGGTTACTTGCATATGTTCCCCTGTGGAAGGGTAAAGCAAAGGTGCCCAAGGATATAGATGAGGGCAAGAGATCTTTGTAGACTTTGCTACTCCCTGACGACATTATTTTTGAAGAAGCACACTTCAGACGAGTGCCAATGCTGAAATTTTAAGATTGGGACATCGCGGACCATGAGAAGTTCTCGCATCTCACGACCGCACAACTAATGCACCAGAAGAAAGACACACTAGCTGGAATAATAGAGTGGAGCTATGCAAATGGCTGAGAGGAGTTGAGAAAGCAGAGTTGCTAAACCTGCTTTGGGTGCCGCATTACCATTGTGCCCCAGTGACCATTCTTGTCATCAGGCAGCTGTTGTGCTTGGTGCTTGATGGGTGCTTATGGCTGCAGAAGCCCATCCTCATCACAAGCCATTTGATTCATAGGATTCCACAAATCCCTTGTGTAGGGGAGGACCCAATGAACATTTCATAAGGAAAGAGTGATGATTTGGCCATTGCGAAGGCCATGAAAAATAAATTTAAACTAGAGAAGAAGAAGCGAGCGTACACCATTTCTAGCATCAACAACCCTGTGGTCAAGGTCACGACACAAATATGGGTAGGGAAGGTGATGCGGAAGTGCCACGCAGATGAGGTGTCTGCGCCAGTGGTTTCATTAGTAGTGCAATGTGTAGAAGGGGTCCAGTTCAACTGGGAAAACTAACTATGCGGTGATTTCCTTGAGAACTATCGCGAGGCACAAGAGTAGGGAAAAACCTTTCACTATGCATGGATTCTATTGTCAATAGTATTGGTGGCATGGGAATTGCCTGAAGATAGCCCATTCCTGACAAGCACACAGGACCTTCTAGAGGCAATGAAGTATGCTTCGTTGCGGGTAACCAGGGTTGCACAAAGGATAAGGGAAAGAAAAATATTCTGGGTGCCCATGGATATGAACATGAATGGGGATTAATCGCAAGCCACGGTTATCGCCCAGGGTCTACAACAGTCTGCAGAGCTTCGTGGAGTTCAAAGCAAACTTCCACCATGTCTTCAGTAGGGCACGGAAGGACCCCACAAAGACATGGTGCGAGTTACCCTATTTGGTGACCAACGATGTCATCATCATTATCCTCGAGTGTTGGCCACCAAAGTGGCATGCCCCAAATGGCTCCATGGTGGAAGCAGAGAAGTTTGTCGCACCATAGAAGAAGGAAGAGGCAAAACTATGGATGGCACAACTAACGGAAAAGTGCAGGAAGGAAGAAGCAATAGCTAAGGCCCAGGTGGCACGTGACGCTGCAAAGTTGGTAGAGGAGCAGCAGAAGGTAGCAGAAGAAGAGCACGAAGGAAAGAAGTCACCTTCACCTGAGACAGAAACCGATATAGAACAAGGTGGAGTAGACTCACAGACAACAACCACCCAGCTAAAACATCCGCGCTCAAGAGAGCAGGTAAGGCTGCGAAAGAAGACGAAGGCCTCAAAGGCTTCGTTCAACCATATCACCCTGTTGGAGAGGTAAATCCCCTCTACGGATAGAGGCGATCCCTACTAGCCCAGAACGGGTCTAGCAACAATCAAACAATGCTATCACGCAAGTTCCTAATTGCAAATAAA
Source organism: Pinus taeda (assembly GCA_000404065.3). Taxonomy (NCBI): domain Eukaryota; kingdom Viridiplantae; phylum Streptophyta; class Pinopsida; order Pinales; family Pinaceae; genus Pinus; species Pinus taeda. The sequence continues at coordinate 144,279 of APFE031464773.1, read as the reverse complement.
AGGT
>APFE031464773.1:117088-143532 GCA_000404065.3 Pinus taeda | reverse complement strand
GAAAAGGAAGAGATAAGGTCAATCCCCCACAATAATGGATTTGGCTTCATCACTTGGAAACTTCCATGGAATGGTGGCAAACTACTTTCCATCCAAGGAGATTCGAACCCAAACCATCCTCACTCAACTTGGAATCAATTTGGTAAATGAGTTGGGCAGAACCTTCGGAGGTTTGATTAGTTGAAAACCTTGCCCAAAATGGTTGGCGCGATTGCGACTCTAGGACAGAGCGCTAATGGCGTGCCCTTTCAATAGGATTTTCCCCATTGGCGCGGGCATAACACAGGGCACCAACACTAATGCAAAAGGGGTTGTTTTTAAGGGCAATGAGCAGGAGATGTCTTAAGGGCATATGAAGCTGATGTTTAGAGGTGAATAATGCAAGTGGTTTCAAGTATTGTCACTTCTCACAAGTCCCGGAATGGGTCCTCCAAGATGCGGGAGAGGGGTAATAGGGATGGTGACAAACGGTGACAAATTACTGTGTAACACACCCTTACTAAGGGTGATCTACATGACATTGGAAAGACAGTGAGGGATGTCATTGTGGAAGCCCTCCAGTAGTTTGAGGAGAAAAACCAGATGGTATTGGGGGCTCTCCGAACTCAAATATAGGAGTTGCAGGTGCGCACTCCACAGGCTGGCACTATGTCAACCAGCCTCACAGTAGGCATGTTTGCAACCGAGGAAATGTTTCATGCCCGAATGACCAACATAATATTTCTTCCAGATGGAGCACTCATTATAGAAAATGAGGCTGATAGGCCAATGGTCGGTGGGTTGAAAGGGATCAGGTTAAACGTCGCTACACTCCCTCGGGAGACGCTCTATACTTTATAGGATGGAGTCACTGAAGAGCACTGGGAAAGGGAGAGCTACATAATACAAGTAATGAGTGAGTAGCACACCAACATTGAGCAGTTGAGCCTATAGCGTGATGAGGTAGTGGCACAGAACATATAGATAGTGCAGGTGGTGGAGGAAGCCTGCTAGATGGTCCTGGAGTTAGCCATGGAAATGGTTGGAGGCACACACATGTAAGTTAGCAGTAGGGGTTCGCAACACAGGAGAGGAAATGGCCAAGCTTTAGCTAGAGTTGAACCTTCAGATAGTAGAACTGCAGTTGAAGGTGTAGCCTTCAACTCCACTGAAGGTTAAGGAATAATGCACCACCACGATCACAACAACAATGGCAGCAGTTAACAGAGCAATGACAGATTGCACAAAGCTGTTCAAGCAGTCATTTGAGGTCCTCACCACCCTACAAGAGGACCTGAACATATATCACCTAGAGATAGAGGTACACAATCTACAACAAAGAAACGATGAAGTAAAAGGGACCACGTAGATGGTTTCCCTTACACAAAGGCTTGCGAGGATGCAGCAGGCTAAAGCACTCAAGGCGCAGGTGGATGCTGCTCGGCATAAGGACACAATTTTTAAGGTGCAGCTACAGTTATGGATCGATGAGGCTTATATCATTACAGCCTTTATTGAAGAAAAGCTCATGCATATGCAAGCAACACAGGAGAGGATTCAGGGCAGCAGTTCAGCCACAACAGTCACTGAACAACACGTCGAGGAGGTACAACAACCAGTTGCTCAGTGCACTGCTGAACTTGTAGCGATCTAGTTAGAGTTGGGAGGTCTTCATACAAAGATCTCCACACAAACAGAGTGACTCGAGGGCATGTCACGATGTTTGTGTTGTGGGCCTGTTGGGCACAGGATCCCCCAAGGGAAGTTTTGGGGCTTAGAGCCTAGAATTTGGTCAAAAATTGTAATTCCAATGTAAAGAATTTTCATTTTGTGGGCGCGGAGCGCGTAGTTTGTTAAAGAGTCATATGGTTGTCCACCCTTAATTTTGTTATTGTAATGTTGGCTGTAGAGATCTGCGCATGGTCCGTGGACCATGGGATTGTATAAATAGAGCGAGGCTCTAAGTAGTTTGATAACATAATGAAAATGAAGAACATATGATGTGTGCGAGATAGATCTAAAGTGTAAAGTCTAGTTTTGGGTCGTAGAGTAGGAGAAGGCTTTGCATCTAAGTGCATAAAGGCCTAGTAGTCTGCAGCTGAGTGTGTGGACCCCTGCAGCTGAGTGTGCAAGGGGACTTGAGCCTGTAATAGTTGGAAGTATTAATAAAGAGAAGTTTCCTATCATTTTTGTGTATTTATTTCCTATTTTATGCATGTATTATCTTGGGTATGAAATTCACTTTCAATACTTATATGATGCGTGAATATGTATAACTATATTGATTAAGTGAATGCAAGATAGAATATATGTTTATGTGAAGTTAACTAGGATCTGTTAAGAAGATAAGTAAGATATGTGGTGTAGTTTGGGGAAATAGTGCAGTTCACTGCCATAATAGTGCGAAAGAATCTCAGCCTTGGTTAGGGCTGTGTGAAAGATGATTGTAATAGATCGTGAAGTTACTGAAGGTTGGAACAGTGTGTGAAGTGAATTACACCAAGACAGGCATAGTTGGACTAAACCGATATCGCAAACATCTGAAGGGTGCAGAAACTTTGTTCTAGCATCCCCCCCATACTACTTTGCGTAAGACTTCAGTCCGCACTCCACGGGTTGATGCCAAAAGGGCGAGTAGTGTAGGGATTTGTTTGGATGAATAACTCTGGACATGGGTCAGGCCCCCATAAGACAACAACATGCATGACATGTACATAGCACCACCTTCACACAACTCCACTTGTACTACATGCACATGACACGGTATGCTCACAACACCACTGATACAATCATGCACACAAAACCATATGTGAATAGCACCATATCTACAACATGCACACAATGCCATATGTACATAGCACTGCATATACAACATGTACATAGCACCATACACATCACTGCATATCCAACATGTGCACAAAACTGCATATCCATCAAGTACATAACACCATCTATACCCATCACTACATTGCAACATTCACACAACCCTATATGTACTAGCCTGTACATAATATTTCATAAAAAACATGTACACACACTATTTACATACAACATTGCATGCATAGCACATCACAGATGCAACATGTACAACATATGCAACATATGCACAACAATAATACCTCACATCCAAAAGCACACTGTCTCTACCAAGAAACCTTATTTCGAATGTCTTATCCATGCTTGTCCCAACATGTCATAGACCACACTGCTTTCATTTCATTGATGCATCCCTTGGTATAACTTTTCCATAACATATTCATAATGTAATCACATAATATCAACTCATAACCACATGATACTGACCTCGTAGATGTGTTAGGCTACTCTTCCCACTTAATTCCTCATGAACCAGGAATTTCTTAATTTCATTCACCTATGTAAGCAATCATTCTTTCACAAGGATAATTCCTGATGATCCAGTCAGACAGTGACATAGATACATAGATACATAGATACATATATACATATACATAAACATTAGCGTAAAACAATCATCATTCTATCATACAACAACATACATACATACATGTATACATATATAAACATCAGCATAATCATGTTCATAACATAATTACCAGATAACATAAGATATAGGTTAATAGAACTTCCTTATTTGTGAAGAGATTGCACAACATTGAGAAACACCATTCTTAACTTGGTCAAACCATTTGACACCTCAGGTCCATTTACTTTACCTTTTTTGGTTACCCTTCTCATGTATGTATTGCCATCATCCATTTACCACAATGGACTCGAATAGTCCTACTAATTGTCATAATGTTACCTTGTGTGCGCTTACTCATGCATCGAGCTTCATCTAAATCTTACTTTACCTTTCAAGTACCACATATCTCTCCCAAGCTCCATTAACTTTCCTCTTTCTCAACCAATCCCAAGACTCAAAACTTAAAATGCAAGCACAAGCAACAAACAAGAAGAAAACCATGAAAACTAATAACAACACGACTCCACAAATAAAGTGGTATGGCCATATACTAGACATAAGCAAATCTGTTTCCCCATGGTTCCTAGTGCTTCCAAGGAAATCTTAATCCAAACCTTCTTCAAGACTTCATGACAGTCTCTTTGCCATGTAATCTCCTACATCATACTTCCATAAACACATAATTGTTAGTGCATAATCAAATATAATAATACACCAATTACCTTACCTTGTTGTATCAAGCACTTTGCTTGCAACTGAACACATCCACGCCATCTCTCAAGGGATTCCAATTGCCTTGACAAATCCGCCTGTAACTAGAGACTAGCTAATATGCCTCTCAAGTACATGTTCATGACTATAGCACATGTCCACATAATGTCAGAAAAAATCAAGGTTAAGAAGACTTCCTATATGCAAAGCACTCATTCTTTTGGAATTAGGATTTCCAAACATAGCCAAAGGAATTCTTGTCGAATTCCTACCTTTTACATTGTTGGAATCGAGGCTTACTATTTTATGTCACACCACACAATTGTTAGTTATCTAAGCACATCAACTATTACCTTGTCATGCTAATACCAATCATGTTACCCTGCAACTACTTGCACATGTCAGGCACATGTTCCAAATCTCACAACAATCATACCTATCAATTTGAAATCAAATTTTACAAACAAGCATGTCATAACCCATAATCAACTCATAGTCATTAGACATAATGCTACAACTGTCAACTACATTCAAGTACATATCAAATGTCTCAACATATATTTGTTATTACAATCATCTTAAGAAACGCATACTCATATTATGCAATTCATCAAGCATTCAACCAACTTTCCACCATACCATGTTAAATAAATCAACTAGACAACATAATCAAACAGTCAAGTACCAAATATATGACATAAGAAAACTCATACCTTAATGTATCTCAGGGGAGGCAATCTTCACTGCACAATCAATCGAGGTTAGCATGATACAACTTCACAACATATCAACTCAAACATAAATCATGATATCCATAATAGTCACTAACTAGCATGTTTACATCATAACTCATACAAAATTATCATTCACACATATGCAAAGTCAAACTAGATTAGTACAACACCATATCACAACTATGTCGACTAATACCTGAATATTATAACCATAACAATTTGCACATGCCAATCCAACTTAGTGTGATACATACAAAGTCAAGGTATAAATTCTATAATGCTAATCATCAAGTTACTAGCATATAACAACAATAAGCTAACATATTGTTGGGCATGGAATCCCCCCAAAGGCATGTTCTGGGGCTTAAAGCCCAAGTTTTGACCCAATCTTATTGTAGAGCTCTGTAAATTATGGGTACGGAGTGCGAAAAGTATGATAGAGTTATAGGGTTGTCCACCCTAGTTTCGTAATGTAATGTCAGTTGGATAGACCTACCCATGGTCCACGGACCATAGGATTGTATAAATAGAGTGAGGGTATAAGTGTAAAGGGAGAAGAGGAGTAGAGAGATAGGAAGAGAGTCTAATTGACTAAGTGAAGCATGTCTTTGGGTTGTAGAGTAGGAGACGACTCTGCAGCTAAGTGTGTTGAGGCCTAGTAGTTCGCAATTGAGTGTGCAGGGTGGAGTCAAGTCTATAACCAAAGAAGGAATTAATAAAGAGAAGTTGTATCATAATTCTGTGTATCTATTCTTGAGTTAATGAATGATTGATATAATTTGTAAATATACTATTTATTTACTACGTGCACCTGTATGAATGGTTTATGTTGTTAAGTATAACTTAAAGGATACAAGTAGGCTAAAATAATCGACTAACATTGGAATACTAGTAAGGACTTGAGTAATAACACATAAGCACAATGTTCAACCCCTGAGTAGGGATGCCCGAAGGCAGTATATCAAGCTGCGAGGTATGGGAAAGTGCGCAAAGTGACTTGCAGGCGAGGTCGAACCACAGACCACTTGAACTCATCAGGCATCTCCAGGGTGTAGAAACATGATTCTAGCACCCTCCCATACTACTTCAAGTGAGACCTCTGTCCGCACTCCGCAGACTGTTACTGAAAGGGCGAGTAGTACTAGGATTTGTTTGGCTAAATTAACTCTGAACCTGGGTTAGGCCCCAATAATCGAACAAATGGTTCCATTGCCAGGGCCAGGATTTGCATAAGAGATGTTTGATGTTGTATTACTCGAATCTGACAAAGAAAGGTATTGAAGAGTGGTTGGACAGAAAGATTCACGAGTTCGCGGCACAGGAAAACTTGAATCCATGGTTATCAAAGGAAGAGTGGTTAGATTGCTACTTATATACGGAAATCCACGAAATTTTCTTTGTGTCCTTCCCCTCTGAGTTGTACGAGTGGATCGCGAAGCTACCAGATAGTCAAGGAAGGTGTAGGCTCGACAAACCTATTGTGTGGACTCCAGAGTTGGTGCACAAACTGGAAGCATCGAAAGATAAGATTGTGCGTGTTGTGGACCATTCGATCGATCAAATTATAGGAGGGTTTATCACTGAGTTCACGGTAGATACTTCAGCCAGCTATAGCGAGGCGGAACAATGTTTCCTCAAAGGACCGCAAGGTAAGTACATTAAATCCTTGAACACTTGGATTAAAATGCTACTGTGTGAAAAACGGGTTATGCGAATAAATTGATGTTTGGGGCTACACAAAGTGGGAGGATTTACAGAAATAAAGGTAGCGTAGAATTAGAAACTAGTCCTTTGATTTCACCTCCACGAGAAAGTGAGGAAGAGCTCATGAAGGTCTCACCAAGAAGTGTGATTAGTTTGATAAAGCAGTGAATTCCACATAACACTCCCACCTACACCACCACCAGTTTCGTCATATTCACCCCCATCTTCGCCCACACCACCTCCGCCACTACCACAGTTCAATATGGCAAGCATGATAAAGTTGCTAATGTCCAAAGGAGTAGGGAATGAAGATCTAGACCAGTTTTGGTTCATGGTAAAGGCTATATGGGAAGCATAGGGAGTCACAGATGACAATATAAAGAAAGAAACACTGGTGAGTGCTTTGTAGGATCACACACTGATGTGGTACATTAAGCATTCCAATGATAATCTAAATGCAAGGATCATAGATATCCAAGCTACACTAAACTGGGAATTTAGTAGGCCAAAATCAGAGACACAATCGATTATTGGATTTAAGGAAATCATAATGCTTCCAGGCGAGACACCCTGGGAGCTAGATTAATGACTAAAGTGTATGATTCATGAAGCCAATATGACCTTGATAGATGGACAAGACCGCGCGTGGTTTGTAGCATTGTTAACGTCGCATCTAAGGAACGCGTTGTCATAGCAAAAGCTATCCGCTCAAGCCAAGGCCTTGGAGAGCATAATAAGACTACATGAGACCCCCATACAAGATCCTAGCGTGGGAGTCCAAAAAATCCATGCACAATTAGAAAACTTGTGCCTTGAGATGTAGATTTTGAAACAAATAGGACGGATCACCCAGAAGTGTGCGAGGAGGTATGGTGTGTAAAGTGCAAGGGATAGGGACATGACAAGGACCATTTTCCAGTATTCATGAACTACTTGGTGGCAAGAAGACCAATGCCATTGAGACCAGAGGCATAAGCAGGACCAAGCGCGCTGCCTACATTATGGTGCATGATTTGTCAGATAGGATAAAAGCATGCTACAGATAACTGCCATCTATTACAGAAGTATAAGAAGATGTCCCAGTAGTTGTTTTGTAATTTCTATAGGTTATTAGGCCATGATGAGCGCACCTGTAGAAGTTATGAACTAACGAGGGATCAAACTCCTACCTAGAGAGTTCATACCGAAACACGGGCCCTCGATCAAAATGCAGGGATTGCACACACTGGATTTTAGGGGCGCGGACGAGGTCGAGGTGGAATGGGACCAAGAAGGGGTTATAGACAACTGATCTGTTACAATTGCAGAGGGCCAGGGCATTATGCCCATGATTGTACAAATCCAACGAGACAATCATGCTTATATGGTACCTAGTTTGATCATGATATGGAGGATTGTCCCACGTTGATAGTGAGGTTGTACGGTAAAGGAGCACTCCAACCTCCCCTTACTCAGAACCTACAACTGATGAGGTCTGAGCCACGCGAGGAAGACCCAAATGTAAATATCGTGCTCTGAAGTGGTATTGCGAGAAGAGATGATAAAGGTAAGCAGCCCGAAGAGAGTGCCTGGGTTTGCAAGGCTCCAACAAAGGAACTAGAATTTCATTTGGAGCACACTAAGGAGACACTTATGGTAGCTAAGAAGATATTTGCGGAGGCCTCCACTTCAAGTAGTAAAGACAAACTGGAACCGGAAATGGACCCATCAATGCTCACTACCTTTTTGGAGACATGCATGAAATTGTTGTGCAACAACAAGGCTATGAAGGGGATGGAAGAACTTATAACTAGATGTGTTGGGACCGTGACAGGAGAACTGTGCATACTTTGGAATCTCAAGAAGCACACAACACAAACAGGAAGAGAGATGGCATTGACCTCGCTGATCAGGGAATATGAAATGGATCAAGTGATTTTGGATCTAGGATTGGATGCAAACGTCTTGCCAAAGCAGACATGGGAGTGCATGGGCAGGCCCACATTGCAATGATCTCCTATTCAATTACAAATGGTGAACTAGCAAAAGATCCTACCCATGGGAAGATTACAGGGAATTATGGTGGATATTGAAGGTGTCAGCGTGCTTGCATATTTCAAAGTGATAGAGATTATTGATAACAACAATCCCTATCCTGTGCTACTGGGAATAGATTGGGCCATTGACATGAATGGAGTGATAATCTAAAGAAGCACAAGATGATTTTCGAAAAAAGGTCACTATGCATATTGATACCTTTAGACCCTACTGAAGGATCGCGTTACACAGAGCAAGTGCGCAACTATGAGAGAAACGATGATCTAGAGTGTATTTATAAGATAATTGCATGGGAGTAGGACTGCATGAATCCAATAATGGATGCAAGATTTCGTGGGAGTGCGAAAGCTCCTGCACCTCAGGTTTAGACGAGGAAATAGAGCGATGGTAGAATCAGTTACACAAAGTAACCACGCTCTATTGAAACATGATGATAAGGTCACTGCGCTACATGACAATAGAGGTAAGAGATATCCCTATGCATGATAGATTAACCGAGGTGGATGATTTCCTGAACAAATTTGAAAGAGAATTACTAGAACAATAGCGTTTCGACGCTTTGAAATGGGCACTGCACACTACGCTTGCAAGATGGTGGGGTACGCATCAAAGAAGTTTTGAGGACTCGTGCAAATTCAGAAGGATGATGCTCATTCGGTTTGGAAAGCCTCAGATGTGGATGAAAGCCGAGTATGATGGATGAAATAGCCTTCTTGCCTACCTCTCCAGATGGGTACAGGCATATGGTGTGCAGCCTACACGAATGCACACCATCCTTGCGATAGGAAACACGATCAACAAGAAGGAGCAGGCAAGACGATGGCTTGAACGACGACCCAGAAGTATGATGAAACCAAGCACACTGAAGATTATTCGTGTGGAAGCCTTTGAAAAAGTATGTGAAGCACTGAAAACGGTCCACCATGTGCAGCGAACTAACTAGGACTTGTGCATACCATTGGTTCTATGGGCTTACAGGACCATGTGAAAAACCCTGACCATGCGGGCACTTTCGAAGCTAAAGTATGAAGCAGATGTTGTAATCCCTATGGAGAATACACAACCTAGTCTGCGCAGAGTAGCACCTGTAGATACGATGGTTCATGAAGCCTAGAAAGGAGGGATCACATAGCCACAAGAAACATAACACATGGGACTCGAGGAAGAAATCAAACATGGAAACCTTAGACTCCAAGAACTTGAAGAAGATAGGGTACGGTTAAGAAAGAAAAGCACACTGGTGGACGTGGAAGTGAAGAAGCTAGAGGATGAGATAAAGAAATATTTTCTCATCAAAAAGACTAGAATGGTAAGACAAGAGGCACACAATCCTAATAATAGAGTTAAGGCCTCTTGCCATGAATTGATTAGTCTGATGTCTTGGCTTGGACTGCATATTGCTAAGCATACTGAATAGAGTAGCACATTGCAAATGGTGAAGTGCACAATGCGAACCGTAACAATACAAGGTAGGGATTCTCCAAGAACAATGAAAAAGGATAGGATGGAACTCTACACGGGTGGTGCAACCACCTGACTAGTCAACGGAAGGACAGTCTTAGTGCTCCAGGCAGTTGGAAGGGAGCATGAGACTATAAAATATTCCGCGTGGGAGCTATGCGATGTTGGAGATGTGCACAGAATCAGAGAGTCACAGGGTCTGCGACCACGCAAAGGGGGCTGTGCTGCTGGGCAGGTTGGCCGGAAGTGACTGTTGAAGTCACTATACATGATGGGATGCTCAACTTGAGGCCAAATGGAGTGGGTGGCAGGAATTTAAGACGCAGTTTATGGGTGGGATTTGGGAAAACCTGCCACCAAGGGAGCATTAATGAACTGGGTTTGGGGGGAATGGTCGAATTTGAATTCAAAAAGCACTATAAAGTACAAAGGGTTACCCAAAAAATAACAATTGGTCATTTGTGAATTGACCAATTGAGCAGGGCCCTGAGTATTGTGAGCCAAGCGTTGATTAAGCCCCTGAAATCGCGAGTGATAGATTATTGCACAACTACAATGACAACAAAAAAGGATTGTATGGGGATAGAAGAGGTGACCACCGGTGAAGCTGCATAGGCCCTAACTATGGAGGATGTTCCAGAAGGTGCCAATATTGTGGAAGAGATCCCGAAATCACTGCCCATGCGAAGACCCAAGAAGGATGGACAAGCAATGGCTCTAGTATGTGTGTCCTCACGAAACCCGCTACACAGGAAACTGTCGATGGAGGAGAAAGGGAAAGCTATCACTATAGAAACAAATGAAGAAGAAGAATATTTGTAGGCCCTTATCATTGCAGAGGAAGAAGACAAAGACATGGAGGTGGATATTCAACCTACACACTCTGCGAAAAAACTACTCGCTTATGTCCCCCCACGAAAAGGGAAGGCTAGAGTGCCCAAGGACCTGGACGAGACCAAGAGTTCACTCCAGACCCCGATCCTCCCAGATGGCATTATGTTTGAAGGCATGCACCTGGGCCACGTGCCAACCATGAAATTTAAATATTGGGACCTCGGTAACCGTGAGAATTTCCCTCACCTTAAGACTAGAAACCTCATGAAGTAGAACACCGAGGTGGTGGTGACGACATTAGAGCCATGGAAGTGGTTACGCGGTGTGGAAAAGGTTGGCTACTGAACCTACTATGGGTGTTGCATTTCCACTGTGCCCCAATAACCATTTTTTTCATCAGGCAACTGCTATACTTGGTGCATGATGGGTATTTATGGCTGGAGGAGCCCATCCCCATCATTATAGACATCGAAGGAAAGCTCGCGCACATACAGGGGATGCACACATTGATGCAGAGAAGTACCCTAGACACAGAGGCCTCAGAACAATGCATGTAGCAGATTGAGCAAGCAGTAGCTCAGTGCACTGCTCACCTCCGCGCAGTTTGAGAACAGTGAGAGGGACTCCACGCAAAGATCGTCGTTCAACAAGAGTGACTCGAGGGTGAGTGATGATGTTTGTGTTGGGGGCCTGTTGGACATAGAATCCACCCCAAGGCGTGTTTTAGGGTTTAAAGTCCAAGTTTTGACCCAATCTTTTTGTAAAGCTCCGTGAATTGCGGACGTGGAGCACGAAAAGTATGATAGAGTCATAGGGTTGTCCACCCTAGTTTTGTAATGTAATATCGGCTGGATAGACCTACCCATGGTCCACTGTTATAGACATATTTGGGCACTGCAACCCCAATATTATATGTTGATAAACCAAGGGCTCTTTAACCCCTAAAAGTGTTGTTTCATACCCTAAAGGATCATGGTCAGCTGATTACATCATTCCCCAAAAGTTCCACCTGAAAAACCACTCAAAACTGGACCATACTGACTGCTCCACTATTAGGGTGTGATGCATACTTATTCCTACACTAGGCAGGTGTGATGCATACTAAAGAGGCCTTCTGTGGGGTGCGATGAGCGAGAATGGACAAATGTCCAAGATAGTTTGCTGAGTGGATGCTCATGGAATCTTATAGAAACTTCTCCTATGATACTTGCCCTTTTGAATTTGCCGAAGGATGAGCAAGAGATCCAAGAAATCTCTAAGTGGAACCAAGAACAACAAATGGAATGACACTAATCAAAAGCGCAAAGATGAGTCACACCCTTGCAGACATCTATGAATGGATTCCTCATCTAAGAGATCAAGAGGTTGAACTTTTGTAATTTGCAAGGAAGTGCTAATGGTTTGTCTTTGAGAAGGAGCATTGTATTTTTGGGTGATCTTACTTTTCATGAAGTGAAGAGGGCTTTGATACTGGGAGGATGATGCTGGATCAGACAGCTGGGTTGTAATTCTCCCTTCTATTTTAATAAAGTTCTTTGAGTTTTCCTCCATACAATTGTGTATTTGTGAATGTTGTTATTTATGAATGCTACTGTATGTTCATTGTATTTCTGATTCTGCAATGCTTATGATATAATAGATTGAGATGCTTTGATGGTGTTTTGTCACTTTGCCTCTATAGGTATTCTTTAAGCGGGATAAGTAGGAGAAGAGTTGCAAGCTCTATCAAGGGGGAGAGAAATCAAGTAAGGATTCAAGCGGAAGTTTCAGGTTGCTTCCTTTGCCTCTGTCTTATCTATCATACATAGAGGAAATCCCAAATTGCTTTGATTTTTTGTTTCTAGGATAGTTGTCAATCCTAGAGGGCTAGCAATTCGAAAAGACACTAGTTTTCCCAGAAAAAAATGGCGACTCTGTTGGGGAATGAATAGTCTGTTTGTTTGTTGTTGTTGTTTACTTCATAAACTATAGACAAAGCCTGAAGTTAGCCAGATAGCCTTGAAATTGCTCTTGCTTTGTAATTACATAGTAGATGAATGCTGCTTCAGTCAATCTTCGGTTTAGCTTATGAATTGGACATCTGACTTACAAGCATTCTAGATGCCCTTTTGGTAGCTTAGTCATCTCTCAAGATCATACCCCTGTACTTTTCTCTTTACTGTCTGTCATAGCTCAGGTTAACTCACTGAAATCAGTTGCAAATTTGAACCAAAACCCATCTCAGTTGTGCTCCCTAGCCCATCGCACTATCTGTCACTGGAAGCCAGCATGCATTTTACTTCTCGAGTGTATCAGGTGCGATGCATCCCTATTTCTGTGAAGCCCAAGTGCGATGACTGACTGAGCCTATTTCTCTCCTTGAAATTTGGGGTTTTTTGTCCTTGTTTTCACTGTTGTTTAATTGTTTTGCTGCTTATGAATAGTATCCCATTGTTGAAGCTTGCTTGCATTACATTGTTTAGCCTCCATTGATCAGGATTAGTAAATGTTACAGTCCTTTGTCGAAAATTTGCTTAATTGGATCTGTCGTTTTAGTGCAAAAATTTTGTGACTGTCATTTTGTGTCAAAAAGAGGAGTGTCATAAAGTCTTCCTTCTCTAGATAGTCGATTGAACTTTTTGTCATGTGTTTGATTTCATTTGTTGATCTTTAAAGTGTCGAAAGAATTTTATATTCAAAATTGAAATGTGTCATTTAGTCTTCCTTTCCATTTTGAAAAAGAAATTGTCAAAATGTCTCTTTGAGTAAAAATATTTCAAATCTTTGCTCTACTTAGTTTTGCTTTTGGCATTTTTCACATTAAAGGGAATGAATACCAAATACATGCATTTTCATTTTCATTTAGACTGTGTGCAAAAATTGATTTAGGAAAGTGCATTTAGAGTGTGCTCTTTTCTTTTTGTTTGAATGAATCGTAATCTTCTTTCCTTAGTAGCTAGGATTTTCATTGCTAATAATAAACAACGATTGTTTATCATTGTAGATTGCATTTAGGAATTTCACATCTACATCACACGGTGAACCATTGAAAGGGAAACTTCTAAACAAGATCAACTCTAAAATAAATTTCAATGAACTTAACAACACTTTGGAACCTAACGCAACACATTTAGAGGTCTAGGCTAGAGACTTGTTTTGGAGTCGTAAAATCTAGTAACTATTGTTTTCATTGAAGATTGGGTGATTCCTCCTCTTTGATACGACAAGTGCTAGCACGAACTTGTGATCCCCGTACCGTTGAGTATATATTTGGAGACAACAATAGGCTTATATCCTTTATCCATAGGAAACCATGTTTTCTGCCCTATTGGTCGCAATGCACTGAACACAACATTTGGGAAGATTGACTACCGTACATAAGTCCTTGGTAATTTCTCTTCAATTTATCACCAAGGTGTGTATTGCAGTTTTGCGATTGGTTTGGTAATCCCTTTGTCTAGATTTCTAGACTAGTCACTTTCATTCTTTTTCGACTCCTTAAAAGAAAAGGTCCATCTGAGCACTTGTCACTTCAGGCTCATTAAAAATCAAAGGGGACTAGAGTCATCTTTAGCTTTTTCTCGACTCTTAAAAATTGAAAAAACAACATTATGTCAAAGTTTCTTTAAAATTTATTTAATTCAGAATAACATCCTTGTTCCTTCATTGATCTTAGGTTGAGATAATGGAGTCCACCAATCATGGAATCCCCCTTGAGGGGAATCCTAGTCAATTTTCTTCTTGGGGAAATATTGGTGCTCCATATATGGCCACATTGTCCCTTCCAGGAATCACAATTGGTTTGCTGGTATGGCTATTCTCAAACTCTGTCGTTCAAAATACTGTGATTCCTTAGCAATCTAATCAGCAACCAGTTGATACTAAAATTGACCCTTCGCCTTCTTCATTTGTTTCTCCCTCTCCTTCTTCCTCTTCGCTTGGTGAAAATAGTGATATTAGTAAGAAATTAGATGAGAAGAAGAAGAAAGTGAAGGAGAAGAAGAAGAAGAAGTTAGTTAAGCAAGGCGACAACCATGAATCATTTGGTGAAAATCCACACACTAAATCTCCCAGATTTCCTTGCATAATTTGTAGGGGAGACCATTTTCATCAAGAATGTTCATGCATCTCTCAGATCTTGAGAGAATGGTCCCTCCGTTCACACCATCCGGTGTCATCAATCTCTGGTGATCATGTTGACAGCACACCATCAACTAGTAATAGTGAAGTTCACGGACAGAAAGGAAAGGTCAAAACTCCATGTAGACCATGTGAAGGGGACCATGCCCTTCCCTGTTGTCCTTTTTTGCATGAGGCCAAGAGATTCTTGCATAACTATCCTACTTCATCGCAGCGAATTCCACCTAGATACAAGAAACTCTCACCAAGTCCTTTACTAGTTGAGAATTCGACTGACATAACTCAATCGTCAGTTGAAACACCTATCGTTGAGAGCGAACCTTCTGAGTCCATACCAAACCAAAGTCAGCAGGTTGAGATGGTAGCTGACCCAGTTTTACCTTCAGAAGGTCCACCTTCAGATAATACCATTCCCAAAGAGAATGAGAACGATACCATTCAAATTATTTTTGTTACTTCAGAGTCTGATGAACTTGGGGGCAATCTGCCTGCTCCTTCACAACAGGAAGAGAATCCCCCAGTTCCCGCAACTCAAGGGGTTAATCCAAACATTTATTTGGTACCCCTTCCAAGTAGTCTAGTCACTTCCTTTGATAACAATCGACTAGTGAGATCCCGCCTTCCTTCTTACGTACCATTCCAGATCATAGTACAAGTTTACAAAATGATCATGTCTAGCACTATCATAGATGAAGGGGAATCAGTGAGTATCCTTTCCTCAACTGCTTGGAAAGCGCTTGGTTCACCATCGCTTATGCCTGTTACACAGAATTTGTTAGGATTTAACAAAGGAACCAGTCGACCATTAGGGATCCCTCCTAAGTTACCAATTACTTTGAGAAGAAAAACCGTTCACTTGAATGTGATGGTAGTCCAAGGACCGTTAGATTAAAATCTACTCCTCAGATGTGACTATGTTTACAACATGGAAGCTATTGTTTCAACACTCTTTTGAGTGATGTGTTTCCCGCATGAAGGCAAAATTGTCATTATTGACCAACTTTCGTTTCCCAGTTCAAACACAACTTCAAGTCAAACATTATCCCTAAATGGTCCTTTTGTGTCAAGAACGTCTCTTCAACCTTCATTCCATCCACCTAATTACCGCGAGTGGTCTGGTGAATGTAACGAAGCTTAGGGGGCATGCACCCTTGTCTAATTTGGTGGATGAACCCAGTTGAAAAGATAGGTTTCCCTATAAGTTATGTGATTGGAAGTGTTATCTCACACCATTAACCTTTGTATATTCGATGGACAAATCCAAGGAAGTATTTTGTCTAACCGCTAACAAAAAGAATCCTGCTTAACCATAGTGATTTCCATATGGTTACTAGAGACTCTCCTTTTCCCGATGCTTGGGGGCATGAAAACATTTTTATACAAACTAAAAACGACTAATTTCATTTTTTTTAGGTTTTTAGATTTTTAGTTTTTTAAGTTTTTTAGCTTTTTAACTTCTTAGGTTAGGTGATTGGAAGTGTTATCTCACACCATTCACCTCTGTCTATTTGGTAGACAAAGGAAAGGAAGGGTTTTGTTTGCTCTACAAACAAAACCATCCTACCTAACCTCAGTAGTTCCTTAGCTTTCTAGTTTTTCTAGCTTTTTTAGCTTTTTAGTTTGGTCATTTCTAGCTTACATAAAAAGAAAACTAAAATATGAGCATATGTTATCCCATGGTTCAAGCTCATTAAAAAACTAAACCGGGTTATGAGCAATGTTATCGCATGTTTCAAGCTCGTTAAAAAATAAAACTACCACTGAGTATAGTTTCTCTCGGTTCAAGCTCATTAAAATATGAATCCACCCTCGGTAAATAACCTTTGTGATTGCCCTACTATCAACCTTTTGAGCCTTGTTTGTGTTCTTGCCATCACCTCCATTCTTTTGGTTGATCATACGCTTCCACTTGATTGTTTACCTTTTTGAGGAACATCTACGATGAGTGGTCCTGTTAGCCACCCTCTTCACATCACCATGTTTTGAGAAGTTCCAAGCTTACCCAGAACCTTTTGCTACCCTAAAACACCACTCGTTCCTCAAAAACGAGTCTCCTTTAAACTCTTTTCAGACTCGTTAAATATGAAAAGATTGTCGAGCTATTGGCCTTTCAAGCTCGTTAAAGTAAGGGGAAGTGCCATCCCTCTTGTATATTTTAATCTTTTTTGAACCTGAGGGATTATCTCACGAAAAAGTTCGAGCACTTGTCTTTTCAGCTCACTGAAGTTATCGAAAAATCATCCCTTTCGTATTATTTTATCCTTTTTCAAACTTGAGGGATTATGCTACAAAAAAGAACTACTGGAGTTCCTTTTTCGTCCTTTTTCAAACTATCTAAACATGAAAATGACTGAGTTATCCTTGTCATTAAACTTGCTAAAACAATAGCGACAAACTTGTCCACCCAGATAAGAACAAGTTTCACTGTCGCTAGGCTCACTAAAACAAGTGACAGTTTTGCCGGAAGGGAAAATTATAGAACAAGCATATGTTATCCTCCCCAAGCTTGACAAAAATAAAGAGGTACTGGTCAGCAATGACTGAGAAAAAAGGGAAGAAAACTAAAAGAATTTTATTGATAGCAGGTCGCTCTTGAACATGACACTTTCAATCCATCACCATGATTGAGTCAGGTTGGGTTATTCCGTTCAGTGGTCATATCACCATTGGTCCTCCATACCATCCATGTTTTGGGGTTAACGCTGCCAATCCATCTCAGTGTCTTTGATATGTTCAAGAGAAGTCATTCAGAGAATTCACCATCGAGTTAATGACTCATCCACTGCAATACCTTCACCCTCCATTTTTCATCACTCCAATTCTTGAACCTTGTATCGTCAAATCGTTTTTCACCTCAAGAAAATCGTTTGCTTCATTTCGTGTCATTGATGTGGGAAACATTAATGCCCTCCTACGACGGGTCACTTCTTGTTGACATCAGCTCATTACCCAAGAGGTTGGCTTAGAAACAACCCTTTCAATACTTTGAAGCTTGCATGCCTCAATGGCAAGTTTCCCACTTCTAGCAATAGGTTTACATCAATGGCCTTCGACTAAAATATTTTGCGTGGTGTTCAACATCGGATCATATATTCACACCACGTGAATAGTACTATAGTACCTTGAGGGTCATTATCATTATCAATTATTCCTCTTGCGTCTGTTAACAACATATGTTATTGGCTGGTAATCCGGCGATGTCTATCCATGTTTGACTTCAGGACATCTTTTCACATGGATCGACTTGTACATCAGGTGAAGATTGAATGAGTTTGAAGACTTCGGATCTAGTTTCATCCATCTGGGCTGCAATATATTCAGGAATATAAGGACATCAAATGTACACAGAAGCTGCACAGATGATCATCTAAGCTAAGGGATGATGAATCTACATATAAAGAACCACCAGTCTGTAGCTGCAGACGATTATCTGTTCTATGTACATGAAAATGAATTTATAAAGCTAAGCATGGGAATGCCTGCCTCAGCTAGATCATGAAAAATTATATTGTGATGATGTATTGTATTGTATCTTATATAGGCCACCTTCTAGGTCGAATACCTCGGATCCTCATGATAAAGCATTTCACCTGACATCAAAATATTTACGACTTCATGCTTTAGGGAGAAACTATTATAGACATATTTGGGCACTGCAACCCCAATCTTATATGTCGATAAACCAAGGGCTCTTTAACCCCTAAAAGTGTTGTTTCATACCTTAAAGGATCATGGTCAAATGATTACATCATTCCCCAGAAGTTCCACTTGAAAAACCACTCAGAACTGGCCAAAACGGGACCATACTGACTGCTCCACTCTCAAGGTGCGATGCATACTGAAGAGGCCTTTTGTGGGGTGCGATAAGCGAGAATGGAGAAATGCCCGAGACAGTTTGATAAGTGGATGCTCATGGAATCTTCTAGAAACTTTTCCTATGACACTTGCCTCTTTGAATTCACCCAAGGATGAGTAAGAGATCGAAGAAATCTCCAAGTGGAACCAAGAAAAACAAGTGGAATGACACTAATCAAAAACCCAGAGATGACTCACACCCTTGTAGACATCTATAAATGGATCCCTCATTTAAGAGATCTAGAGGCTGAAATTTTGTAATTTGCAAGGAAGTGTTGATGGTTTGTCTTTGAGAAGGAGCATTGAATTGTTGGGTGATCTTGCTTTTCATGAGGTGAAGAGGGCTTTGATGCTGGGAGGATGATGCTGTATCAGACAGCTGGGTTGTAATTCTCCCTTCTATTTTAATAAAGTTCTTTGAGTTTTCCTCCATACAATCATGTATTTGTGAATGTTGTTATTTGTGAATGCTATTGTATGTTCATTATATTTCTGATTCTGTAATGCTTATGATATAATAGATTGAGATGCTTTGACGATGTTTTGTTACTTTGCCTCTACAGGTATTCTTTAAGCGGGATACGTAGGAGAAGAGTTGCAAGATATATTAAGGGGGAGAGAAATCAAGCAAGGAGTCAAGCGAAAGATTTAGGTTGGTTTGTTTTCCTCTCTCTTATCTATCATACATAGAGGAAATCCCAAATTTCTTTGATTGTTTGTTTCTAGGATAGCTGCCAAACCTAGAAGGCTAGCAGATCAAAGAGACACTAGTTTTCCCAGAAACATCCACGGACGATGGGATTGTATAAATAGAGAAAGGGTCTAAGTGTAAATGGGAAAGAGGAGTAGAGAGATAGGAAGAGAGTCTAAGTGACTAAGTGAAGTGTGGCCTTGGGTCGTAGAGTAGGAGAATACTCTGCAACTGAGTGCACAGAGGCATGATAGTCCACAGCTGAGTGCGTGGACCCCTGCAACTGAGTTCGCAGGGTGGAGTCATGTCTGTAACCAAAGAAGGAATTAATGAAGAGAAGTTTTATCATAATTCTGTGTGTCTATTCTTGACTTAATGAATGATTGATATAATTTGCAAATATACTGTTTATTTATAGCGCACACCTGTATGAATGGTTTATGTTGTTAAGTATAACTTAAAGAAAGCAAGTAGGATAAAATAATCGACTAACATTGGAATACCAGTAAGGACTTGAGTAATAATGCAGAGGCACAACATTCAGCCCCTGAGTAGGGCCGTGCAATGGTAGTATATTAAGCTGCGAGGTACGGGAAACCGCACGAAGAAACTTGCATGCAGGGTCAAACCATGGACCACTTGAACTCATCAGACATCTCCACGGTATGGAAAATTGGTTCTTGTACCCTCCCATACTACTTCAGGTGAGACCTCAGTCTACACTCCGTGTACTATTGCCGAAAGGGCCAGTAGTACTAGGATTTGTTTGGCTAAATTAACTTTGGACCTAGGTTAGACCCCACTAAGCCAACACATATAACATGCTCATCAATAACATATAATGTTCATATAAACTAATCATCAAGATATCTAACATAAAACAAAAATAGTAGTGCATACAACCATAGGTTACTACCATTCTTGACTATCGGACACATGTGCATATGACTATACTAATCAATTATCATCTATCATGTATTTAACCATAACATCAAAATAGATGTGCATAAACCTAATGCATATAACAATCCTTAACTTCCTTACATTCATGCCCAACATGCAAACCTGTATGACAATCTGCTCTTATCCCAAAGTCTAGTACCACAACTTCATTTTGATGATTTTCATCTGCTGGTCTATCTTAGCCAACACATTAGCATCATAACAACAAATACCATCATGATAACCTAAATTGCATACAATAACTTCATAAGGCATGTTTGACCTACTTTTCATGCATAACTATAACCAAGACCATACATGCATAAAAACTTCATATAGATGTATAACACATGAGTACAAAACCATATACACATCATTCTAGCTAGGGTTCAGTCATCAATTCACGGCCATATTAGCTACACAAACCGTGACCTCATGCATGAAAATAACAACCACATCACGTGCACTTAAAAAAATGTGAATACTAACGTGCATAAAAAATGCATATACAACCATTCACTCATGATGATGCATCCCAACAATAACATCATCAACCTTCACATGGTGAAATCGATGCTGCCATGATCAACACCATGCAAATGCAACAAGGACATGGAATAGATGCATAAGCTACACCTATGTAACCAACATGAATTTATAACCAACACACCACCCATCTAATCTGAGGGGTGGCACTGATACACTCTGTAACACCGTCCTCTCTCATCTATCCAAGAAACAGCTAGCTGGGGTCAACATGCAATGAGAGGCCACTATGATACGATTCAACCTCCTAAGTCATGTTAAGGAAGTGGAATTGATGGAAACACATCATACATACATTAATCATTAGCTACAAGAGCCTTAGGAACCAATCCAATACTTTAGACAACTTATCTTGGGGTCCCACTGAACCTTTGGACAACTTAAGCCTCAGCTGCTCCCATGCTATAGGCATGAGGGCTACTAGAATCCCACAATCGATCTCACAAAAGATGTTGGCTCTCTTCCAAGGAAAAACCTCTTTCTCTTAGAGAGGAAAACCCTTTTGTAAATTTCTATTATTGAAGCTTCTATTGATCAATTCCAAACCCTAGATCCTTGATAGGAATATCCTCAAAGCATAAGTCAAGTCCTTCCTCATTCCTGCACTTCATTTTCCTAGCACTTTGTCCTTCTCCTTGCGACACTTTGTTCCCTGACACTTCGTCATCCTCCTTCCAACACTTCGTTCTTCTTTCAACTTGTTGATAGTAATTAGTACACTATCTCTAAAAGAGACTCCAATCTTTGATCCTTAGTGAGATCCTTCACCAAGAGAATACCTTCTTTCTCTTGACCCAACCAAGCTTCTTCTTGATGTATAGTGCAAACATGATTTAGTAGTACTGCAGCCCTAGTTTCTCAAATGTGTGGGAGGTTTCCCTTATTATTTTAGCTCCTTTCTCCTTCACTTGAGAGACCCTCTTCGTTTCTTGAGTAGGAGGCCTTATAGGCCTAATTTGCTAGCCAAAAAAAGGAGGAATATGTAACTATGACCTCACCACTATTATATTTGCAGAATTCCCTTATTTTCTCACATGTGTGACTCTGTTTCTTCCTTAGAACAACCCTATAGATTTTAGTTTGTGTCTCTCCTTCTTCGCTACACTAGAGGCTCCTTGTACTTTGAATTTATTCAACCTTTCTTGGCCTTTGTTCTTTGCTAATAATAGAGGTAGATTGAATTTTTGTTGGAGGAGTGGACAACCTCTATATATAGAGGATTGTCCCTCCTTTAGTCCTACTTGAGGACGACTTGACTTTTCTTGCTTCAGAATTTGACTTTTCTTTCTTCAGAATTTATTCTTTGATGATGTTGTTGCATGGAGAGGACTTGACTTTGCTTGGAGGGATATTTTTGAATCTTATACAAATATAAACATGGTGTAACATGCCCTAAAGAGTTTTCAACATTTTCTTTTGACTCTTTGTCTTACCTATAACACTTTGACATGTGTTAGACCTATTTCAATGAGCAAGAAAATCATTGATAAATATATAATAAAAAAAGAAAATTTATTTTCTTTAATAAATACAAATATCGAAAGTACATTTATGAAGACTGAACCTAGTTACACTTTCTTCAACACTCCCTCTTAATTAGGGAGTTATTCATAGATCATTACAAGGTGTTTTTCTATTTTTCAATCTTGAAGAATTCACATAAGAGAAACCATATTAGAAATCCATCTGTTATAGCATCATATTAACCAACATTGTTCATAGCAAGGCCGTGAATAATAACTCTATCTCTCGTAAGATTAGAGCACAATGTTGGCGAGACCAATGAATTTATCGACACCTTACTCATTATCTCTCAAGGTACATATCCACCCGGGTGTTCACTAAGTATGACCTTCTAGGACTATTCTTATCATGGGTTCCCAACCCTCAAATAATATCAGTCCTCTTTGCTACTATTGTCTTGGTTTCCCTACACATATTCAAAGAGTATGATATGCCACATGATTACCCAATCCTCCAATTCTTTATTCCCAAGTGAAGAAAAGAATGGTGTGTTTGTCTTTTCCTATTAATTAAGGAATACATGCGCAATTTGCCTCTAAAAAGGAACTTTCCCAAGCTCCTTTGTAATTGGGAACTTGTTAGAACTCCCTCTTAGCTAGGGAATTGTCCATTCATCAACAACTTCTTCTTTGTGGGTCCTTCAGCTGTGTGATCTCCTTCTTTCTTTTGATGTCATTAAGTATTTGTTTGAACTTCTTCTTGGTGGGGAACTAGCCATTGATCACTTTCATTCCTGGCTTGTCATGTCATTGCTCGTTCGTGTAAGGTGGCCTTTAGTTTCTTTCGTCATATGGCTACTCCTTTTTCATATGGCTATGCTTTAGAATACTTATCACATAGATGCTTAGTTGTACTTGCTTGTTCCCATACATTGATTGAGCAGCCCTTCATGACTTCATCTTGATATTGATTCAACATCAAATAATTATTTTTCTCGATGGCTTCTTCATCATGAAATATTTGCAGAGTTGAATCAATTATCTACACCTTAATATCTCCAAGGCCTTCATAGGTGTCAAGGGCCCTTTGATATTTTTATTCCTTTGTCAGAGTTGTCATGCCTTCTTTCAGGAGATGTATTTAATGGATCTTGTTAGATAGTTATTCTTTGTGACCATGGTGTTCTTCACATGTTTGATTTCTTTATTGACTTTTTTATTTTTGGATTTATTAGTCAACCACTTTATACTCCTTATGGAAGCACTTATTTATGTTGACCTTCAATGCATTCTAGTACATGCCTTCAATCATGTTGTTGGTGAATGAGATCCTTTTGTACTTTATCATGCTTTTATAACTATTCCCATGATCCAATAATATATGTATGGTGACATGACTTAAACTTTGATGCGTACATACCTCATCTTGATTATGACTTGATCAGCTCGACCTCATTTTATGATTCTCCTTGATTGGTGTATCCTTTATTGCTTCATATTTTCTTGCTTGCATATCATCCTTTCTTGAATCCCATGAATGGGACTCCCAATGAGACATATATTCTTATTTATGAACCTTATTTTGAAGATTATATCAGAGGATATTGAATACCCTTATCCTCCAAATGTTTCTTCCTTTTGATGATAGAGGCCTTCTAAGATTTTTAATCATCATCAATTATTCTTTCATTGTGGATGAGTTCCTATAATAGGTATGCTACTTCTACTTGAATATCTTAAGCTATATCTGCAACATGCTCCTATATTATAGAAGATATCTTTAACCATGCATTCTTTTCTATTTCTACATGCTGTTATACTACTCAAAACTTTGAAAGAAGACTTCAATTAAAGAGGTTGACTTAGTCATAGTAGAGATCTAGAGGATCTTCCTTCTTCTGCTTCTTATATTCTTCTTTCACTTCTTGAGTTACAAGAGACCCTTCCCTTTTTCTCTTTTCGTTGTTATCCTTATTAAGTTTAGGACAATCCCTTTTGTAGTTTCCATATTATTGGCATCGAAAGCATTGAAATTTGGACATATCTCTATTGCTTGTTCTTTGTGGACCAAATTTGCCAAATTTTCCCTTTCTCTTGGCCATGGTAGCAACTTGACCCTTTGATCCCACATCATCCTTGGCTTTGAGTCTAGTTTCCTCTATCTTACATAGAGACCATAGTTCACTTAGTGGGGTATCTTCCTTCTTGGCATATATGCTTGATGTGAAGTTTCCTCAATCCTCACGCAGAGCATTGAGTACTATAGTTGTCATTTCTTTGTCAGACATGTCTTCTCCTAGATCTTGAAGTTGATCCCTCATCTAAGATATCTTCATGAAGTATGGATCTATTCCTTTGATATATTCATTTTGTACAAATCATTTCGTAGAGATATCACTTTTCCAACTGTGCTTACCGAGAATAACTCTATTAGTTTATCATATATTTATTTTGATGTTTCAAATTTTGTTACATAAGGAATGAGAGAGTCTTTGACAGATTTTATTAGAATCCTTTAGTTCTTATCTCATCCTTATTGTTCTTGGATAAGGCTTGAGTTTATTCCTTAGAAGGGATAATGATATTCCCTTTGATGTGGTATAGAAGTTTATTCTCTTTGAGAAGTAAATCAATCCTCTTCTTCCATTCAAGGAAGTTAGTGGTCCCAACTAATTTGTTTCTTTCCTGGAAAAAAGATATTGAGGTATATTCAAGAGGGGATATATACTTACTTGATATAGTTTGAGATGTAGTGGACTTTCTTTATTATTGAAGACTTGATGGCTTGCCTTCCTTAGATCTTGATGCTCTTCAAGTTTCTTTATCCAAATGGACTTGCTTGATGATGAGATTTTCTTGATGACATGATTTGTAATTGTTTTCCTTTTGAAGATGGTGTAGCTTGATGTAGGTTCCTCTTTGATTTTCTCTTCTTGTAGATGCCTTTATACACGGATCTTCTTCTTGCTTTGTAGTCTTCCTTGATGAATAGTAGATGGTAGACCTTCTTGTCCTTGATGTGATTGAGACTTTTTGGCTTGATTCTTGAACCTTGTAGTTGTTTTTGAGATGTTCTTCCTTCATGAGTCACCTTATGAGTGTTATTGAGATGCCCTTTCCTTGATGTGTCACCTTATCTTTGATTCAATGTTGAAGAATCGAGAGAAAATAGATATAGTAGGATTTTTCTAGACTTGATAACATTTTGTGAAGCACTTTTACAATTTATGTTGTTAAATTAATATTATTCTATTCTTATTAATTCATGTGTGTTTACTTCATCAAAATTATACCAAAAACATAAGAACGAAGAGCACAATATGTTGTCTCTCTGCAAGGGAAATACATCTCTCTCTTAGAGAGGAAAACACTTTCATAAATTTCTCTTATTGAAGCTTCTATTGATCAATGCCAAACACTAGACCGTTGAAAATAATATCCTCCAAGCATAATTCAAGTCCTTCCTCCTTCCTTCACTTTATTTCCCTAACACTTTGTCCTTCTCCTTCCAACACTTTGTTCCCCGACACTTCATCATCGTCCTTCCGACACTCTATTCTTCTTTCAACTTGTTGATAGTCCTTAGTACACTACCTCTATAAGATATCCTTAACCAAGAGTATACCTTCTTTCTCTTGACCCAATCGAGCTTGTTTTTGATGTATAGTGCAGACTTGATATAGTAGTACTGCAGCCCTATTTTCTCACACATCTTATTCTTTTAGCACCTTTATCCTTCAATTGAGAGCCCCTATTCTTCGCTTGACTAGGAGGCCTTATAGGCCTAAGTTACTGTTGTAGCTCTATCCCAAAAATATTATAGATCTGATATAAAAATATAAGATAATGCAAATAAACCCAGAAATAATATGAAATGATTCTTTATTGATCAAACCCTTATGGTAGGGAAACACCATACATTC